>JAJLUR010000253.1:0-18908 GCA_030674225.1 Blastobotrys terrestris | reverse complement strand
GAAAGCCAACGTCACCCTCAATGAAAGAGGCTCTTACAACAGAGACAAGTTATACAACATATCAATTTATTGACCATGAAAAATATTGGAATTCGAATATATTATATTGGTTTTGACTACCAAAATTCAATTTACTACGTATACTATCGAGGCTACGACATACGAGACGTTCAGGCGGCGCTGAGCGCCGCCGCCTTGTTAATATATATATATAATTTATAATTAATATTTTAATTTAATATTATATTATAATTATAATTAATTTTAATTATTTATATTTTTAATTTTATATTAATTTTAATTTAATATTAATATTAATATTATAATTAATTTTTAAATTTTAATTTTTACATATATATACGTATACTATACGTATACAGACATGCATAGGCACAGCACCTTTATAGCGGTCAATATTAATGGGCTAAAATGGATTCGGAATGCGATAGCAACTGTGTGTACCCTTTTCCATCCTAAAGCGATATAAGAGATGAGACGTTATAAAGCGTCATAACACAACAACTTTGAACCGCGATTGTAAGCAAATTAGTTCAAGAATTTTTCCGGGATATAAGGTAGTCCTTGTTTTACGGCGTCACGAAATTTGTGAAGCTTCGTCAGATGGCCCAAAGACGAAATGTCTATAAAGTGTCGGGGGAGCGTCATGAAAGGTTGCTGTAGGAACCGATTCCGGTAACCCTCTATCTGTGCCAGAGACACGCTTGCGATGAGACTCCGACGAGCTTACATTTGATGGCGAGAAACTAGTCCCATACCTCCGACTGGAATTGCTCGGATATAAATCTTACACTATATCGATTTTCCTTTTACAAAGAGAAAACTTGCTTGATTTGTAGATAATGTTCCCATAGTTCGAAACGTTGATGTATTTTCCGTACACAGACAGATTCCTGGTATGTTTGAAATATCCCAGATCCTTTTGAGCGTACTAACGTCCTCGAATTTTCAGGGTTAAACGTGACCATTACTACCAACTGAATTGCGTAAGACCAATACCTTACATTTTGAATGATGATTCCAACACGTCTACTACATACGATGTATTTTTGCCTTTAAAAAAATAACCACATACAATATTGTGAAGGAACCGATCGCGATATTTGCCCGCGGAGCGCTCGAGTGTCGGGAGTTTAATTAAGTCGAAATGGAAAATTTCACTACCGGGCCGGTTTCAGTTCAAATTAACTCTCATATTCCGTGCTAACTATTCCTGTAAGCAATGAGCTCTCTTCTGGCTACTGGACGCCGGAGCTATATAGAACCAGTGTTCAGATGTCAGATGAATCGCTATGCTAGTGGGGTTTCAAGGTTCTGGCACTCGCAATATCTCAAGACGAAACAACAAATTTTACCTGAATACCAAGAAGCATTTGGCCAGTTTGAGAAATTCCAAGAGAGCCCAGTTCAGGGCATCATGAAACATATACATAACCTATTAATTTCAAGGAGACCAGAGTATGCATTAGAAAAATGGAAGGACATACTCTCCAATCAGCTGCATTCGGAAGCCTACGTTGGTACATATCATAAGAAGGAGCATCAAATCTCTCACCGAGCTATTAATATAATTTTAGAGCTGACACTACATGATAACACCGAGTATTTTGACTTATTCTGGGAGTCATTGGCATGCTTTCCCATGATTGTTGAGTTTATTCCTGAATTGATTAGGGAGTTGTGTATTCGCAATCGTCTCCAAGTAGCGCAGGAGCTTCTTTTGCATATTGACGATAACAAGTTTTGGAATACTTTAACAGTTGATCAAAGAAAGTTGTATAAAAAGGGATTGATAATGGGCCTGAATTGCTTATTGTATGAGTACTATAAAGAGGGTGCTCAATTTGGGGAAAGCCGGAGATCAAAGTACTGGAGAGAAATTTATCAGGTGATGAGTGAGTTTAATAACGATATTGAATTGGTATTATATCCTAATGTACTCGACCACTTGCATCGGCGAGTACCCAAGTTTACCTATGCATCGTTTTTCAAACTATTCGCTTCCAGAAATGTTGATATGAAAGGTGCGGGGGTGTTTCTGAAGAACTTATTCGTTACTTCGGATGAAGGTCGGAACCTCATAATGGAGAAAATAAAAGCTAACATTTGTCTCTTTGGACAGGATTTTGTTTTATTTGCTTTCAGGTATTTGGTGAGAACTTCTGAATCTCCCGAATACACCGATTGGTTGTTAAAGGAGATGGGCGGACTTGGTAGCGGTGCTGAGGACTGCAGATGGGACTTGCTAATACTTCGAGCGTTAGAGGTTGATGGTATCCAGGCTGCAGGTGTTATCTATGATCTAATGATTCAAAGCGGGGTGGAGCCACGTCCGGAAACAATTTTAACAATTTTCAGAGGATTTAGGTTGAATGCTATCGAGACCAAATGCTTTGAGGCTTTGGATATGATAATCACCAAAGGGTGGAAGTTAGATCAAGCGATATCTACAGATTTGCTTACGTTGATCTCTGACCGATATGATCCTAGCGTTGTGATACGCTATTACAAACTTCTCTTCCCGCACGAAGCGAGATACATTCTCAAACGAACAGAACTATTACAGTATTGCCAACGATACGGTAAAAACGAAAAAGAAAAGCTGCCCTACAGGATCGACCCTAGTGTTGTTGATACTAAAAATGAGAAACATTGTGAACCGGCATTAAACATAATTTATCGATCGGTCTTGAACGATGTCAACGATATTGATGAAATGGAATCAATGTACAACAATTATAAAAATTTTATTATTGCAGAAAAGAAATCTAAACGGATAGAAAAGATTTCATTCAAAACCATCGACCTTTTTATCTTTAATCTCTGTACGAGAATCAAAACTCGCGAGGCCATCGACTTGGCACATGATATTTTTAAAGACGCATTGACTAACATCCCATTTTCTTCTCATCGACAGCCTTACAGCACCCATCGATCTATCGATATCCTTTGCAACGCACATTGCAGAGGTATAAGGCACGACAGGTCCAATTCCTCTCCACCAAATGTCGAAAAGGCAGTCGAACTGGTTCGAATTTCTCAATCTTACAACTTTATTCCAATATCTGCACGTACCTTTAAACCGATTATAAGGTATTATCTCGGTCCTGGTAACGATAGAGATAAAGCAGAGAAGTGGCTTGCATATGGGAAAAGACTTGGTGCTGACCTCAACGATAAACGACTTAACGACGTAGACTATAGATAATCTAGACATATTTAACGTGTTCGCGGGAAAGTAACCCAAGGATTCGTTCTTGAGATCAAATTAGCCGCATTAATATATTAACCCATAAAAGCACCACCAGCCAGACATAGGTTTCTCCTGGTGAAATGTACTTTATATACCGGAGTTTTCTTAGTATTAAACACTGACATGTGGTCAGGAGTTGCCACAATTTCCTTCTTCTTTTTGACATCAACTTCTGGTTTGTCTACTCCCTCTCCTTGTCCACTGGTTCCACTTCCATTAGATTGCTCACTTTGCATGGGTTCAGGTTCGGGCCCAGCATCATTAGTACCTCGCTTTACGTCCCAAACTCGAACTGTGTTATCAGCCCCCGCACTGACAAGAACCGAGCCCTCTTGAGAGAATGCCAAGCTATAGATGGACGCTCTGCCATGTCCTCTCATAGACTTCAATCGTCGTCCAGATCCCAGGTCCCAAATATGAATCATAGAGTCTTCACCAGCACTGGCCATCCATCTACCATCCGGAGAGACAGCGGTACAATTGATTGGAGCAGTGTGACCAATAAACACTCTCACAGAACTGCCTCGGTTAATATCCCACATCCTACAGGTCTTGTCACTAGAACCGGTAATGACGTAAGTGCCATTTGGATGGAAATTCACCGTATCGACATCACTTATATGACCAGCGAATATTCGCAACGGATAAATATGATCACAACTCCATAATCGAGCTGTTTGGTCATGAGAAGCAGTTGCGAAATAATGGCCGTGAGGTCCGAATTTAACATCCCACACCGGGTGGTTGTGACCCTTGTATGACACCAAGCCGGTATATGTGTCTAAAGACCACAACCGAGTGGTTTTGTCTTCTGACGAGGATAGTAAGAACCTGTTGCCGGGACTAAAAGAGGTGCCAAATACAGCGCCAGAATGGCCAATTAATCGTTTGCTAGTGCTAGGACTATCCTCCTTCAAAGCACCAGTTAATTTTTCGCCTTTTAAGCTCCACACTTTGACAAAGCTGTCAGAAAAGCCACCTGCTATTAACGAGGAATCTTGTGAAAAGTCCAAGCAGTTCAACCCGTCGTGTGTGTTATGGAAAGTATACATGCAGACACTTGGCAGGCTGGCCTGAGTTGCACCCAACAAAATTCTACTCCTGGAGTCGCTGACTAGCTGCATTTCTGCTTCAATGTCCGCAGTCTTATACTGTGGAAGGGGTAATGCTTCTCGCATGGGTGAATCTTCATCCTCCTGTTTTATTTTGTTGAATTCGTTGACTAAAGTGCTAGCGCCAGAACTTCCAACTTCCTCTTCTTTGGTTCCTGCGTCCTTATTTTCTAAAGCTGTCGTAACATCTTTCTGGAATTCAGGATCCATAGGTAGTTTACCGAGTTTTACTGGTTGCTGAACGTTAAATTTTTCGACCTGCTCGCCATTACCCAATCCAGGAAGCCCTTCATCTGGATCCAAGGAAGTTTCAGTATCGAACCTACCAGGACGTGACGAAGTGACTTTTGTATCCATGTACTGATTCAACAATCTGATGATAATAGCACCACCGTTAGTTTCGTTTTCATGCAAGAAGTAAAGCAGCAAATCAAATGATGTCCTCGACACTTTGAGTTGGTATTTGTTTGACCTAAAACTTTTAGCCAAGTCATTTTCCTCCAAATGGCCTGGTAGAGAGATTGCACTTAATTTTTCAATGTCCTGTCCATGCAGAATAGAAAAATCTACAGAATATTCGTCAAAAAAGTTTTTTGCCTCGGTGGAATGATTTTTTGCGGTCAATTCCAGGAAAATATGAACAAATATAGGATATAGTATCCTTCGCAACTCAGGCTGATACAAATCTAATGAGCTTTCTGTCCAGTCCTTTAAAGAACAATATCCTCGAATATAGGCACTCGGCGGATCCTCCTGTTTAGGCGGAACAGCTGTGGACGGAGTCCCTGGTCGGGACGAAGGCGATGCCGTGGAAGGACCACCTCTCTGGGCGTTGTTAGCTACAGTTGGTGTTCGAGCACTCTCCAGTCGCAGCATAGCTTCAGTCTTTGTATATCCTTTCTTATTCAAGTATTCGAGCACGATCCTGTTCAGGTCCGCTAATGGCAAAGAACCTTGTGCTGGCCGTTGTTGTGGCTGTGGTTGACCGGACTGTGGCTGTTGTGGCTGTTGCCCCGGTACAGGTTGCTGAGGAGGTGCTCCTCCCTGTCCACTGCCGCCCCCAGTAGCACTTGGTTGCTGAGGACTGTCATTTGGCGGAGCCATTATTTTTGATTTCCCAAGATAGTGATGAACAGACAAGAGTTAGGAGAATTTAATCCAAATCGAAAATAAACGCGTCTTTTACCTCCCAACTGCCACCGCCACATGCACCGCCACGGAAATGAGACCTCTCTTCCAACCCTACCATATGCTGTCCCGATCCACAGAGACGTTGCCACTATATCAATACCAATACGTAACTAGTCAAGAACGCATACACCTGTTGGTATAGATGAGCAGACATAACCGTGAAAATAAAAACAGAAAAGGATCTCGCCTTTTCCATGTCTCTTCCATCTTTCCAGAGTATTTCCCCGCAGATAAGCAAATTTTCGTACAATATTATATATATATATAACCTACTGACGTTGACCAGAACGAGGCTGTTTCTTAGCAGCTTCAGCAGCCTTTTCTTCTTCAATCTCAGTTACGTACTTAGCCAGAGTTTCCGAATCCAACATTTCAATGGCTCGATTCGGTGCCATGATAGCGATTTCAATGTTTCTGGCTCCGGTTTGAACAACTTCTAATAAACTCTTGACGGCCAGCTTAACAGTAGCCTCTCTATCCATTTCAGCTTCCCAATTTTTTTCCAAAATTTCACGAACTGTGTCACTGCTACGACCAATAGCGTTGGCCTTCCAGGCAGAAAACACTCCCGATGGTTCAGTCTGAAATAGTTTTGGTTCATTATCATTAGGATCGAATCCAATGATTAAAGTGCTCAAACCAAATGGTCTAACACCACCACTTTGTGTGTACCGTTGTTTAACACCACCAATATACCGGGTCATGTACTCAATACTCGCTGGATCCTCCATGTTCAACTTGTAGGACTGCGCCTCAACCCGCGCTTTATCTATTAATATTCTGGCATCAGCATTCAATCCGGCAAACGCAAGAGTTATGTGGTTATCGATTTGACAGATCTTG
The DNA here is from genome assembly GCA_030674225.1 of Blastobotrys terrestris. NCBI lineage: Eukaryota > Fungi > Ascomycota > Dipodascomycetes > Dipodascales > Trichomonascaceae > Blastobotrys > Blastobotrys terrestris. Next base: position 12,491 of record JAJLUR010000253.1, on the reverse strand, counting down.
CTTGGAGTAGTTCGAGTATCCTGCAACTTCAATGCGCTTCTCTTCTCACACCCCAGCACAACAACTTCCTTTCCCCGCACGCCAACAGCACATGTACCTCGCTTGACCGCTTCTCCAGCATATTCAACTTGGAAAACATGTCCATCGGGACTATTACAAAGTGTTAGTCTTCGCTCTCCCTCTCTGTTTTTGCCACCATGTGGAATTATACCAGTACAATTAACTTACCTGAAAACTGATAATGCTCTATCGTATCCACTCATAGTATCTTAATCTCTCAATTGCGTATTCAAAACAATCTATTCAGTGCAACAACTCGTTTTCATTCGTTGTTGGGATGGTTGTTCTGTTGTTGTGTGTACGCCTTCACCGCTTTCTCACAAACCTATATTTGTTCCTTCCAGAACTCCCTTCGCGCGCATAGTCACCCCGCGACTCGAGCTCGAGCTCTAGCGGAATCACGTGATACCGGATAGTATAAACAGTCGTTATGTTATGACTGAGCTGTATATAGGTCCATTACGATCCAATAAGATGAACGATAGCATAGCTATTCCCTGAAAGGTACAATGAAGGTAGATCTTTTAGTCTCCAGGTCGTTTTCTGGGGGAAAGGTGTCCTCACATCCTCTTTCCCAAGACAATACTTCGCTAATTGAGCTCCTTCTAAAGCCATAATGTATTGAATAAAACCCTTATCATAGATAAATAAATAATATAAGCAAAGCTCCTATTCCAAAACTAGTACGCTGAGTACCCTCTGGAACTGTTTCTACTATAGTCAGGCTTAACGATGACCGCTTGTGGCTTCTCAACGTCTTTAAGATAAATCTCGGTTCCGGGTCGGCTGTACTCTGGTGAACTTGGCTCTGTAGAAAAAGAACGTGAAGGAGGTTGTAACGCTTCTCCCTTTGGCCATTCGTTGAGTGGGGTGGGCTTTCGAGGTACCTGGTGCTCAGAGAAGCATGGGGGCTTCTGCAAATCAGCGAATCCAGGGAATGCAACACCCTGCTTGACTTCCGAATTTATCGCAATGCGTTCCACTCGAGGCGGTGGAGCTAGTGGTCGGGGAGGTTGTTTTTTTGCGAATGAAAAGATGTTTCTCCGAGTATGAAGACAATAGGCTATACCTATCAACGCGACCAAAAGCCAGACGCAGAATAAAACAGTCGAAATGTAAAGCTCCAGATGAAGACTCTTTTCATAAGCATTGATCAACGATTCCAATGTATCAACAATTGTGGTCGCAGTGGAGGTTGCAACTTTGTCGGGATCCAAGCCATTGTTTTTATCTAGGAGGTACGAGTCGTTCACTCGCGGAAGCGTGACTTGAGCGTTTTTGTGGATCCAAGTGAGTCCCTGCTCTACTTTTTCAATCTTGGACCCTACAACACAATACATCACTTTCGAGATTGGATCGTACAATGGAGTGCCATCAAAGTCATCGTGAAGAGTTTTGTTCATTACGCTTTGAAACTTGTTCAGAGTATCGTTGACACTGGAAGTAGCGGTGTGAACCCATCCAAATACGTCCTTGTTGATCCCACTTTCAGTAGAGTTGAGTTCGTGGTTTGTGTTCCTTGACCAGTTCACGCCTTCTGATCGTACGACTCCAACTGCCTCTCCAGTAATTCGCCCAACACTTTGCTGAAATTCTGGTAGTGACTGTGAAATTTGATAGAGCATGGTGTACTGGAGAATCACCACCAAGAATCCACACAATGCGAGCAATAATGTCGTTAAAGCCGGAGGATAGAAAATGTAATCGACCCACCATTTCATCAGGATGCGTTCCTCTGGTGTTTTGAAAGGTCTCGCCGCAAGGTCCTGAACCATTACTATACCTCGATTATTGGCGTCGTGCACCATCGCCATTTTTTTTGCGAATTGTGAAGACACTGTCTCTTGTTCTCTGTGTGCACATTGCTTCATCCACATCCAGCCTCGGACTTCTCTGTATATCACAGGAACACAAGCCAAGATCGCTGCAATAATCAGAAGAACAATGACGATTTTGGTTGTGGTGGCTAGTGCTTTATTCAATTCGTAATAGAATTTATGAATTCCATTTTCATCTGAGCAGAAGTTTACCGACTCTTTCTCCGGTACTGTCAACGCTTTCGAATTAAAATGAACCTTATCATGCAACGTATTGTTGAGTTCAGTTTTCAATGTATTAAAAGGCGTTCTGATTAGACTCTCAGTTTCGTTTTTCACATTGCTGTATGTAGGCAGATGGTCTCTCAAATCAGTCAACTTCTCGTTAACTGAATCCGGAATCTTAAAGTTGTGCAACTTATCAATTGTTAAATTGACATCCTTGATGTGTGTGTTCTCCTTTCCAGTAAAAAAGTCACCCACACTCTCAATGGCGTTGCCCGCACCATTGATGGCTTTACTCAGCCCACCAAGACCATCTTCAAGTTCAACAGTAATGTCTTCAAGCCCATGGTTAACAAACTTGATAAGAGATTCAGTGGCGTTTATGGCTGTTCCGGCAGAACTATCGATTGCAGCAGTAATCAAACACGCATAAGTTCCGACCACCATTTCAAGACTGAAAATGATCAAATTCTCAACACCAGAAATAATCAACAATAATGTTTTGATAAGAGCAGAGACTGCCTCGTCAACGCCCATTGTGATTAACTCATTAGCCCCTTGAGCCATGTAATGCGGCATTGACATTGCGGTCGACACTGTATCCTCTGCATGTTCACAAGCAGTCATACTGTGTTTCTCGGCACTTCTGAGCGCATATAATAGTGAGTCCTTGTAAAGCAACAGCTTTATGACTACCAAAAGAATAACAATAGTCCATTGGTTGATCCATACTTGAGATAATCTCGCTCCCAAACCAATATAGGAATGACAATCATGTCCTCGTTTAAACGATTTGTTCCAATAAGTGGCAATTTTGTCTTGTAACTTTTGAGGAATTTGGGGCTTTTGTGGGATCGAGTCGACGTTATTATAATTTGGAGGACTATCTGTCAAAGTGTCGTCGCTCCAGTTTCTGCAGTGTTGAGAAGACAGTCCCTTTGGTACAATATTTCTCAAATAATGTGGTAAATCGGGAATCATTGAATTGTTGATGATGCGGTGGACATAGATTCATAATTATCTGTATCATTATTTATACTACAGAGCGGATTGAGGTTCTTAACGTCACTGACACGTTTTGAAATGCATATGTCTGAGAATCCTACCGCAGATCATGCCTCAAATATGCCAATGAAAGTTATATTTAGTAGAAACGTGTACGAATATGTAGTTAATAAATGAAGTGAAATAAAAAAAAAAAGAAAGACGACGCATACGAATATAAGAAAAGGTGGCCGACAGCCATTGATATCAGTTGAATTCATATACTAAACACTATAACGCATTAATTATAAAGTGGTGGTTCTTTTTTTATCTGTGCAAATTACTTTCAAAATCCGCATGATCTTAAGTCGATTTCGGAACATCATCACCACACCCGAGCCCTGAACCTCATTTCGGACCGCCGAAGTGTCAGCCCCCCCCTTATGCCTCATTCACGCAATTCAGGGTACAAACTTTTATTCACTCATCATTACTCTTACTTTTTTTCTGTTACTCATTAAAATTCGAATACATCTATATCTTACATGGCTATTTAGCCTCAGCTTCAATGACCTCCTCATTGTCCTTGTTTTCTTCATGATGCTCCTGGGCCAGCCACATTGCGTGGTACAAAGAATCGGGATTATTGACTAATACAGAGTGAGATCCTTCCTCAGCCACTGAACCATTCTTTAAGACAATGATTTTGTCCGTATTGGAGACGGTTCTTAGACGGTGAGCAATGAATACCGCTGTCGCGTTTATGTCGGCAAGTAATGCGTTGATCTTAGCCATCAGAGCTTTTTCAGTTTCAGTGTCTAAAGCAGAAGTAGCCTCGTCAAAGAAAATAATTTGCGGGCTCTTGAGCATAACGCGAGAAATCGCTAGCCGCTGCTTTTCACCACCAGAAATCATCAAACCTCTTTCTCCGACCTTTGTATTGTAGCCATCTGGCAGTTGCGATAGGAGGTTCGTCAATTCGGCTCTCTGCACGACCTGCTTGACCTCATCATCCGTGGCATCTAATCTTCCGTATCTAACATTATTCATGATAGTATCGTTAAATAAAGGCGTTTCTTGTGGCACCACGCCGATTGCCTTCCTGATGCTTTCCAGAGACATATCTCTGATATCCTGTCCGTCAATAGTGATTCTTCCATTCTGAACGTCATAGAATCTGAAGAGTAACCTCAGCACGGTACTTTTTCCCGAGCCACTGGCTCCCACAATGGCCACTTTTTGTCCGGCAGGGATAGTGAATGTAGCGTTTTTCAAAATCGGCCGGTCGGGATGGTATCCAAAGGTGACATTTTCAAATTTGATCAAACCGCCCTTGAAATCAAAAGGCTTTGCATTCGGAGAGTCTTTCACAGTTACATTAACCTCTTGAAGCTTAAATAATGCTTCCATGTCCCAGAGAGCTTGTTTGAGGTCTCTATAAACGGACCCCAAAAAATTCAGCGGAACTGATAACTGGAAAACCAATTGATTTACTAGTACCAGGTCGCCTACTGTCAATGCTCCACTTGATACACCGTTACATGCCATGTACATCATGGCCGTTAGCGCAGACGAAAATATCAGATTTTGGCCAGAATTCAGAAAAGCCAACGAAGTCGCAATCTTAATCGAAGCTTTTTCATACACAGATAACGCCTTGTCATATTGCATCACCTGATATTGCTCATTGTTGAAATATTTTACAGATTCATAATTGATCAAGCTATCCAGAGCAACTGTGGCTGCCTGATTATCGGCAGCATTAGCTTTTCTTCTAAACCCCGATCTCCAACTAGTAGTCCAGATGGTGAAAATGGAATAGGTCAGCATCGTCCCTGCAGTTACAGCTGCAAACTGTGCGCCGTAATTGTACGTCAAGATGCCACAGACGATACCTATTTCAAGAGAAATAGGAATGATATGGAAAACCATGGACGTCAACACATAACTGATACCCTTCGTGCCTCTTTCGATAGCTCTTGTCATACCACCGGTTTGCTTTGTAAGATGGAATCCAAGATCTAAATTTAATAAGTGTGAAAATGTATTTGACGCAACCTGCCTAATAGCCTTTTGGGCTACAGTCGCGAAAATTGCATTTCTCAATTCTCCAAATAAAACCGCCCCGAACCTTGCACACCCATAAGCAAAAATCATAGTTCCAGCAACAGTTCCTACAGTGCCAAGTTCATTCGCCCAGTCGACGTTCATCTCGTCAATGATGCTCTTAAAGAAGAAAGGCACTTGTACATTTAACACCTTAGAGCCCACCAGCAGAGACAATGCTAATACTACTCTTGCTTTTGCACCGGGGCTATTCTTGGGCCATAAATATGCCATTAGATGTTTCATAATAACCCGATGTATAGCCTTTTCTCCGTCACCGCCTTCAGCCAAGATATCCTCATTCTTCTTCGGAGCGGATTTTTGTGGTGCACCCTCTGACTTTTTCTCAATAGGACCACTCGTCTCCTTTTTTCCGGCTTCCTGCAACGCTCTCGAGTTAGAAAACGCCCTGGTTGATTGGCGTAAAGAAGAGGCAAGAATGCGACGCCTCGACTCAATTCTTATTGGCCGGCATGCAACCTGGGAAATAGTACGCGTACCAACCCCTAATAGTTGTGTATTCAACCGAGTCCGCAGTATCATTTAGTATCGCTTCACACAGGGTGATCCATGAGTTGCGTAATTACAGGAGTGAAGAGATTCTTTAGTGTAGTAAGATGTGCAAAAAAAAAAAAACGCACAAGGTAGTGAAATGATAGGGTCAGATCACGTGATGTGAGAAAATAAAAAATGAAATGAAATAAAATACAAATAATGCCTGATAAAATATAAGAACAGGCTCCACTCCAGCAGCATGAAGAAGTTTAGAATTGTAGACTTAATTTTATTAGATTGAATACACAACACACTGGAATGCTTCAGGATATTGTTGTTGCCTCAGGTGGCTCATGTCTAATAAATCCAGGCTCCGGTGCGTCTGCCAATTGGAGAAACGGGTTGTCGAATTGATCGGCAGTCTGAGTGATTTCCAGAGGGGTACTTCGTGTTCCGTCCGGTCTTTCTACTATCAGGAACACTCTGTTTTCCACCGACTGTGGTTGAACAGCAACAGGAGTCGTTGGATGAGGTGTTTCATCGTCAATGCAAGGACAATCATCCTCTTGTGTGTCTTCGGTCGTACCAGCCAGCTGCTGGCGTTCCGCGGTCGGTTGTGGCATAGGTTCTGGTAGTTCCGAGGTGTGTGCACTAAAGTTCTTCCTCATCAATGTTGGGCCCCTCGTTTCAACTTTACCACCCAGACCCCATTCTGTGACCATAGAAACGAATGCAGTGGCCAGAACTACTTCTCTATCGATTTTGCCGTAATCATACAACACTTCATAATCAAATCGGAATTGTCGCATTAGCCTGGCCTTAGCCAAACGTTCATGCACTTCTTCATCTCCGCCTCCGGGGTTAATAATTTTTTCCAAATATTTGCCGGATCGGGACCAAGAATAGACTGCACCATCAGTCAAATAGAACATCCGGCCCAATTTGCCCAATTTATGTTTCAACACTCGGTGCTGCATTCCCCGTTTGTTGTGGAAGTCGATGGTTCGCTTGTTGAGCCCAGCATGGACAGTTGCAATTTCCTTTCTGCTGGGATTCTCTATAATTCTCCAAATTGGACTAAACTGCGTACGACGCTCAATTGTATAACACTTGATCCCATTATGGTCAAATACATTAATCAGACGACGCCGATTCTTTCTATCTCGTCTCACATACAGTCCACAAGGGTCGTCTGTCAACGGCACGTTGTCGGCATTCAATCCACCTGTGATATACGGGCGGAGTTTGAATGCGTCTACACAGTACGATAGCATCGTAGTGGCTCTATTGACAACACTTACTGCGGTACCAGACATTTTGAAGCAACCTAGTATCTAGAATGGCTCAGATATTTACCAGAGGTGAAGTAAGATGGTGAGGACAAGTTTGGCGGTGTTAGAGCCTAATGAGAATAATAATAATAAAGGACTAGGTAAACAACCCTAATTTAAGCTTTCTCACACCACCAGCATACTTCTTAACTTATTGAGTCTCCCACCCACCACCAACACATGTTGTGTGCCTTTTTTTTTTTTTTTTTTTTTTGAACTCAAGATGTGATAGTTCTACTACTTGTTAATATGCATATGGGCGTTCTGTCGCTTTCGAGTAGATTTGGGAGCGAATATAGATGTGAATCTTTTCTTGTGTCTAATGTGTGGCTTTTATTTCACGAAACAACGAACAAATAGCGATAAATTGACAGGGAGATGCCAGAAATTACCATCTCTCTACCATATTTGCGGAATTGTTAATTGTGGTGGCTAGTAGCACTAGCTATGCATCTGCAGATGCGGAATAGTGGACTGGTGCGTGGATCCACGCGGAAGATGCATGAGGGAGCCCTTTGTCTCTAGCAAAGGCCACGTATTAGACTAGTCAAATAACCGCAACACAACAAAGCAGGTTAAATAAAGTACGACTGACGCTACTATCGTGTAATATTAATCTAAGACGTGCATCAATTCTAGAAGTTGGAAAAAAAAAAACACCTTCAGTGGGTTGTCATGCCCACTCAATGGTCTTATAGTGAATCGCATGATTGCTGCAGTTGTTATGATCGCGATTGCGCATCACCGGATCGGGACAGCCCACACCCCACCAGTATAAATACCTTGCCACCGCCCAAAAGGGACTGGTTACCATTCACCCAGTGCACACTGTCAAAAGATGCTTTTCAACGCCGTTGCCCGAAGAACTACTGTCCGAGCCCCATCCATGATTAGAGTGGGAGGCTCCAGATTGGCCTCGAACAAGAACGATGGTAGCAGCCGTGATCCATATCAAACCACCAGAGAAGATGCATTTCACAGAAGAGGTCAAGCTAACGAGGATTTGTACATCCGTGAGCACGAGACTGAGCAGCTCCAAGCTCTCCGTGAGAAATTGAAGAAACAGGGCTCTGCTCCAGAAGTCAAGGAGAAGCTTGCTGTTGTTGAGAAAGAGCTGGAAAAGAGAAGAAAGTAATCCCGCTTATATGTAGATTCCAATCATAATTCGAGTTTGATATATATATATAAAGTTGCGTAGTTTTCACACACCTATTATTGGCCCGGGTCCACTACTAGCACGGTATGTGCATACAATTTTTGTTTTTTGTTCTTTCTTTATTGATTCAATTTATCTAAATCATGTACATCAGTTATATAGACGGGAAAACAAGTACCATACCGCCATTCATCTTCAGGAAGCTTTAGTGACTACAGAATCAGATACGGCTGAGTCGGTAACCCGACGGTGCCCGGGCGCGTAATGCGACGATCGCGTTCGTTTCTGCTGGGGACCAGCTGGGGGTCAGGGTAGTTGGGATTGACACTCTAATTAAACGCCAGAGGTCTTTTTTTTTACAGTAATCAATGGGTGCAACGGATTCCAAACTACAGTTCAAAAACCATCTTTTCCGTCTGTTCGAGGACGATGGGATTCCTGCGGATGACGAGTATTGGGCCAAAGTGAGTATCATTGAAGGAAACGGATGAAAACGAAAAACCAAAAAAAAAAAAATTAACAAAATGTATTGCAGTTTTGGCAACAGCCGGAGCTGGCTAGCGATATATTCACGCTATTCACAGCCTCTGAAATAAGGAATACGAGGGATCACCACCTGGAAAATCTAGAAACACTTATTCTAACTGTATCATCGCGATTATTCTATTTATACAACCACGTGGCGTTCCCAAGTCCAGAGCAGGCCCCGGCTAAGGAATTGATCAATTGTGTACGTATTTTGACGCGAATCATGCCGTTCATTTATGAGCAGCCAGACATCAAAAACTGGGAACAGAGCTTTTTTTGGGGGAAAAGGAGGACTAGAGTTGAAGGGACTGATAGTTTCGTGGAATCTGCCCCGCTGGCCGAGCAATTGATCACCACAGCGATAGATTTGCTGTTTTATTCCGGGTTTACAGTCCCGCGGATATCAGGGAGAAAAAAGATTGTACACTCAATTTGGGAAACCGGTGTAGGCTGTAGCACCCCAATCACATCCTCGCAAGAATTGCTCTCAAACAAGGTTGAAGTCTTGAGATTCTTGTTGACCCTGATTTCGGACTGTTTGTACCAATCTTCCACCAACTTGGCGGCCAACGGGTCTAAATATCTGACGTTTATGGTTGCGAAGTCAGACAAGCATTCTGTCATGGCCGTTCTGTGTTCACTGTTAAATGTGACGTTAAAATACAGTCCAGGGTGGAAGGTTCCGTATGATCACATGTTGATTGCTGATAGGAATAGACAGCTAGTCACCTATTCGCTACAGTTATTAGAGGCATTACTAGTATATCCACTCCCAAGAGGATTGAATAACAACGGTGATGATGAAAAACCTTTGAAAAACTTGTATCGCCACTATTTGTCAAAAATTCACAAACCGCAAGATTTCCAGTTCATTTCAGATTCCTTGCAAAGATTACTAACACAACCTATTCAGGCATCTTCATCATATCTACCGGGCAGCAGAAGAGAAATCGAGTGGGTGACGGAGCTAACCATGTTGTTCTGGGACCTGGTCCAGTGCAACAAAAAATTCAAAGCATACATGATAATGACCTCGAGGGTTCATGATTTTACTGTCCTATTATTGTACTATATGCATGAGAAACGAACTGAGTCGAATAAACAATCCCTGGTCCGACTTTGCACATACGTTCTACTGCATTTGTCTGCAGACGAAAACTATGCCAAATCCTTGTTCAAGCCCTTTGAGGGTCAAAATGCATTGCCTAATAATATCAAATTGCCTACGTTTAACGGGACATATGCAGACTATTTGATCATCCAGTTATTCAAGTGCGTTTCCAACTCGGTGGAGAGTTTCCTGATCCCAACCGTTTTGGATATTATTTACAACATTTCGCCATATGTATGTGACATTTCTTACTTGGCCTCTTCAAGTCTGATGCAACTGCTAAATGCGTTGTCATCGCCATCCTTTTTTTTGGCAAATGAGCACAACAAGTACCTGTTGGAGTCGATTCTGCGGGCCCTGAACATGTCGGTCCATTGCAATTTTAATTCGAACAAAAACCTAGTTTTTGCACTTTTGAGGAATGAAAAAGGGCTCAAAACGTTGCGAGAATTGTTACAGGACGGTCGGGTCGAACCAGACGGAACAGAATTTGTTATAGACGATGATGATGGCGACAACGACGATACGGATGAGAAAAAACATCTTTCAGCTAAAGCGAAGGGAAAACTTCCTCAAAAAGATAATGCCTATGAAAATGAGGACATCGAAGATGCGAATGGCGTTTCCGAATCGCTGCAAGAAACGTGGGCTTTGGTGGACGAGCTTTTGCTAATTCTGCGTGGAGTCAAGTCGCAAATCCCAGCTTTTCAAGACAATGACGGGGAGCTCCTTCGCAGCCTCGCAGAGGGCAAAACCGATCCACATCTAGTCATTGACGGTATTGGTGCAATTGACCATGTCTCTGGAATAGACATTTCTCCCAAAGCACCTTCAAAAGATGAGTTTATCCCCGTCAAGTTTGTCTGGAATGATTCGTCTTTCGGCTGGTACGAAAGTGTCCTTTGGGGCAGCATTTTTGAAAAAGAACACCAAATTGGGGCTGCAATGATTGATGCTGCCAGTGTGGTAAGTCCAAGCGTAATCAATGTTGGAGTGTGGAACAACACAGATATAAAATTATTCAAGCTACAAGAAGTGGCACAACCGGGACCAACGTTTCTCCGTCCCAAGGGAGCTGTCGATGCAGTGGCCGACTCTGTTATTCAAAAATTTGGTAAATTACACATGAATTTTACAACCAACAACAACAACAGCAACAACCACGGCAATGGCAATGAAGCTGTGAATGAACGATAAATAAATTTCGTTCTTTTATTATTATTATTATCATTATTATCATTATTATTTATTAACGACGACCACCTTTTTTGGGTTGCACCAATTCAAACCCATCATCGTCTATAATTGGTCCTTGGGGCTCTTTATCAGCGGTATTACTAGTAATCTCACGGTTATTGTTTTCTTCGTCTTCCTCCTCATCTTCGTCACTTTCGTCATCGTCATCATTCTGTCTCTGGACTACTTGAGGTCTATAAACACCGGCTTTCCGTTGTTCCTCCTTTTGCAAGTATTTTTTGTATAAATCTTCCACCGTGGAAAAGTTGTCCTCAGCACATTCTCTATAGATCTTAATAATCATCTTTGCAACAGACTCTGATGATCCGTCGTCAACTTCAACTTCAAACTCGTCGAGCATCATCTGTAACAATCTGTCTTCAATGTCGGCGCAATCCACCACGTTTTGTTCAAACAAATCCACTGTCTGTCCAACCATCCAGTCTCTAATGTCACCGCTTTCATCTCCAGCCCATTGGTTTTCTACGGCGGTATCTAGATCGTGCCATCCGTAGACTGCCATGCACACACCCAGCTCAAATTTGGCCTGTTTCTTTGGGTCTGAAAAGGTCAAAGATTTGGCTTCCGTTTCTAATTCATATGCTTCCATTTTTTTTTTTTTTTCACGTACCTTTTGTCTGTGTCTGCAAATTATATTGATTTTTATTCCCAAAAAAAAAAAAAAAAAAGATAAGGAATTTTTTCATCGTGCGGCTCAGGTTACACGCTGAGAAATAGCGTTATAATTAGCTAACTAAGGGCACAGTGGATTCGGCGGTTGCTTTTTTCACTGAAACCAAACGAAAAGGGTATTTCTGCAATTGACCGGAGTACATTTACCCCGTAAATCACCTGCTAGTCAATTGTATCCTGCTGCCGGCGCCTCTTTTTACTCCGAAGAGAAGCAAAACTGGTAGATGCGAATTCCCAATTATTTTACTTCTTTCTAGAAAAAAAGACCGCCCGCTGAGCGGAATAGGTCCCCATCATTTAGCAGACTGGGTTGTTCAAGTTTATTGCCTACGACAGGTTGCAGGTTCATAAAATAACTTGTTGATATAGCGTCTTCGGCTGGATGTGTGCTGTTAAGAAACTAGAGGCCTGAAGAGAACCATATAGAGACAAGGGGGGAATATATATATATATATATATATATACAGCTGAAATTATTACAATTTTATACTTCAGGACGAAGGGCGTTAAGGGCAGAGAACTATTATATAGCCTTTCCTAATTGGGCTGCAGGAGTGTTGGCGTCGGGACATTAACCATGTCGGACCGGTTGTATGAAGAGTGCTTGCATAAGTGACCGACTAAATTGGGTCATCAAAAGGAGATTAAAAGGCCCGTACTTAATTAATTAATGGTCATTTCCTGTCGGTCTAATTATGGAAATCCAGGGGTATAAAAAGGGGTGCAGATACTGTGTTTGATGGAGAAGG
>JAJLUR010000252.1:8732-19230 GCA_030674225.1 Blastobotrys terrestris | reverse complement strand
GAAGTGAATATCGGGAAGCCGAAAGAGCAATCCATACGAATAAGGGCAAGATCTGCAGAGAACAAAAGAAATTATAGACATTAGAAAAGAAAAGATGGAAGAAGCAGCCGCATTTTTGAGAGAAAAAGGGAAAATGAGCCGCCGGAACGTCCAAAAATTGTTCCGGCTTATAATTATATATATTATTATAATATAATATATATATATATGTCGACGCTATATATATATAGCTACGTATATATACGATCTTTTTTATTTTAATATTAATTACTAGCGCTAGCTAGTACTTGTACATGTTGCAATTAATTATAATTATACATATATTGTTTTGATTTGTCCCAAATCGCGCGTATGGCCACGGTACGCCGGCCGGGGCCGATATGGATCCCGCGATCGCGAGATGTCGACCTTGTAGCATGTATGGCATGGCAGTCTAATACAGAACTTTCGTACTCTGTTAGTATAAAATTACGGATAGAGAGTATTTCATCTATTACACAATTTATGAGTAATTTTCAATTCTATATATATAAGTAAGATGGTTTAATTATAGTATTGATATCGGATTTCAATACAGTCTTGATCTGATCTGCCAAGGAAGCCGCATCATTTAATTTTCAAATCCGCATTGCATAAACTTTCAGATTATCATAACTATACTAAACAGGCAACCAGATACTTATAGCGATCAGATTCAGTTTCGTATATCTAAGGTATCGATCCACACTAATGTTACAACCGCTCTCTTTTCCGATTTATCTTCTCGTGGGTTCTCTTCCCCTATTAGTCTTCTCCGAGTTCAACTCAAGATCTCATTTTTTCACCGCTACGTTCAAACTTCTCTCCTCAACTGCTTTTGTTAGCCATACGTTACTGTTTTCGTCCACGGAATGGACGTCTTATCGACGGCTAATTACTGCTGGTCTTCTGTTATCCATGCTAGGAGACTATTTCCTCATTCCTTCACAGAATGAGTTCTATACAGCTTCACAAGGAAAAAGTAAAAAAGTATCAATTTCATTTCAGCTCGGTATTGCTGCTTTCGCAACAGCTCATATAGCATATACCATAGCGTTTCTTCAGGAATCAAGAAGCGTTTCGTCAACGGTATTTGCTGCGACAGTCATCGTGACGTTGATGACGGCAAAATGGTGTGGTGTTATATATCCACCAGCTCAATCGTCGATTCGCATAAACGTATTGAATCTTGATATCTCCAGCGACATGAAACCTCTGGTTTCTGTCTACGCCCTTATCATAAGTTTGATGTTTGCCGCTGCTATTTCGTCGTCTCCTTTAGTCGTACCCCCGAGTAAGTTACGCTCGCGAGCCTTAGGCGCTGCGATGTTTGTCATCAGTGACCTTTTTGTTGCTAAAAGCGCATTTGGGCGATCTTCTATACCACGGAATCGTGGCTGGTTCCAGATATTTACAGGATATGGGCTTTATTTCTGGGGTCAGATGGTAATTGCGCTAACGGTTGATGCTTAGTTTATTCGGACACATAGATAAATTTTTGGTATTTTATCATCATACTGCAATGTGATTCGGAGTTTTGTGGTTTTAGGCGGAAGCAATGAATTAGAATCTCTATGGGCATGATGCACATGCAATAACAGAATATCCACGAGTCACACTACTAACATGTATGCATCGACGGATTTCTTGTCAGTAACAGCCACATATGGGGCATGGGGTTCCATCAAACACTCGAATTACACCGCATTCGGTGCATTCGTGCAAAGTGCCTAAGCCTTTTACTCCGTTTTTCATGATGGTTCAATAGTGTATAATTTATTGAGTGCAATTGTGGAGCCAGTTATGTTTAAACAACGGTTGGTCCTCAAAATTCGCACGCACGAAAAATGTGGGGAGTCTCACCTTATCCAAAACCTGTTTTAAACTTTAATTTGACATCCCAAATAAACACTGGAATTGAGTAACAAGAGTCCCCCCCCCTTCATTGCTACCGATAAAATGGCGACCAAACACAATTGGTCAAATCACCATTCCACATTGGCTAGCTCTAGTACCGGTGGTGGATACGGAAGAGGGCTAGCGAATTCAAGTAAGTATTGATTTTTTTTTGTACAAGAAATGTTGGGTTTAATTTTAATATTGTGTAGCCGGGTGGGGTGAGATTGATTCCCCAGTTTCTAGCATATGTATCGACGGTTGGTATCATCGCACTGTTTTAGAAATAGAACTGAAAAAGAATAACAAATGAAAGAAACAACACAACTAACTAATAGTCAATTAGAAGAGGCATTGTCCCGGTCTACGAGCAGACAGTCAAACAAACAGCCAGAAAGGAAATATCATCACCAAGAAGGTTCGCAAGGATCAAACGAAGTTAAAACGTCTGAGTATGATGGTAATATACGCCAGAGACTTGTTATCTTGGAAGGAATGATCCCGTCCATCTTGCAGCGCATGGAATACAACGAGTACGAAGCAGTTAAAATGAGGAACATATCCAAACGGGTTGACAAAGTCCGGAAAAAGGTGAACCAGATTATTCATATTGTTAAAAAACCCAGTTGCAATAGCCAATACCACGATGGGATCGGCGAAGGAAAGACCAGTGATAAATTTGAAGTAATACAGGCGCAGTTGATTTCTCTTCAACAACAAATATCGAGACTGGACCAACGGACGCGATCAGTTGGAAATCCCTATACCCCGTCTAAACCAAGCACTCTCTCAATTACTTCTTCAGTCTCTTCGTTCAGCCATGCACAGACGAAGTCCACCACGGAAGGAAGCGCTGCTGTTGCAGCAGCTCGTGCAGCAGCTGCAAAGTCACCCTCATCTGCAAAGAGCATTCTGGAAAATTCTACGACGGTGGGAGCTGACAGCTCTGGGTGCTTCAGGAATTTCTAATAGAGATAAATATATATACAGTTCTGCCAAAACGCAACCCAGTTTCATTTCACTTCGAGTTTTTTATTTGTATACCTAGCCAAACCGCTAGTAGGTGTGATTAAGATAAAACACCAATAATGGAATATCGTTCAAGAATTGCTCCTTAGAAGAATACTTAGGTTTCCAGCCGAACTCTTGCGCAGCTCTAGTGGAAGTGCATCTGGAGTTACCGCCGATGATTGGCACGAACGGGAAGTCAACTTGATCAAAGACCTTGATGGAGTCGTCCTTGCTGGATGTATTCTTCGCCTTGTCTTGAGTAGTGACGAAACCAGCTTGGCGCAAGCCAAACTGGATCTGATCGCCGACTTCGCTAAAGGTAAACTCTCCACCCTCACAGAAATAAAACCCAGTGTGTTTTCCCGGTTCCGCAATTGCCCTAGTGAGTAAAACAGAATAAAAGTCGGCCAGATCGACCACGTTAATGTGGTGCCATTTGTTAGACCCTGTACCTACGTTATACGCCTGGCGTTCCTTCAACGCCACGAGGGCCAAATGGGGGATTTGGAGCGAAACAAAGTTAAGTGGGCCACGGCCCATTCCCCAGATACAAGGAGGAGCGACAATTGCAATATCGCATTTATCTGAAGTTTTGCTTTGGAAGTTTCTCAGAAAGATGTCAACGTCCCGATGGGGCTTCTGGTCAGAAACACTATCGATCTTGGCTGGATCATTGTCGTTGTAAACATCGTCAGTGGAATGCATACCATCTGCTCCATCCGCAACAATGTTCGTGCCTGAGGTATGGATATAAAGCGGTCTGTTTCCCTGGCCGATGGATTGTTCGAGACCCTTGCAGAAGTTTTTGGCACCGACCAAATTATCGGCATCTGCCGCATTGATGATGTAGTCTGCCTTGGCCGTTTCATCCACAATGGTTTTTTCATCGTTCAATCCACCTATAACGGTTTCAATTTTGTCTTCTGCACCAATCTTTTTAGCCCAGTTGCGAACTTTCAGCGCCTTGGCTTCGTTACGGATCAATACTCGGAACTTGGCATCAATGCCTTTGCCTTGAAGGGCCGGGATGATGGCTGCCAGAATGCTACCTCCAATGTAGCCGGTAACACCAGCGATAAAGACTGTCTTTTGAGATCCCATTGTGTTCTGTTTGTAGGTTTTTCTTTGTGTGGTTATAGTGCGTGTGAGATGGGTTTTTATTTATTCTCCCGGATAACTCGGTAGAGTTCCGGTAATCGCAAATAAGGCTCAAGTAGCTAAACGATCTACAGCTCTACCCCGCGACAGTTAGCTATCCGATCCTACCCTGTTTTAGAATTTGGTCTGCACCCATTATGACCGTTGGTGTCAACTAGTAAAGAGATAGTGAATAATCCATTATTATAAGCTCTATTTCGCTCTCTCTCTCAGCCTCAATTGTCTGGTATCATTTGTTTGGAGAGCATTCCTCTTAGTCTTAGTAAGCAAATAGCTAGTTGAAAGCAAACGTGCTACCTTTGGCTCTGTGTGACATCATTGCACTTCCGAGACATTGCCATGGTAACGTCGGGGAAGAAAGTCCGTTTTTTTTTTTTTTTTTTGTTTTTTTCAGCTACGTCGCTTACGGGCCCACTCCTTATTATAGTCAAACCGTTAACGTTCATTGAGAGGTTTTCTGTAGCTGTGAAATTGGAGAAGATTTATCAATTCAATTAGTCTGAAGACGGGCTTATATGGCATCGGTGCGAGGTATGATGTTCCTTGTGAATTGTATGCATAACTAACGAATAACGGTATTATGCATGAAATTTTTTTTTTTTCTGCTTTCAGAGAGCCGTAGTAACTAAAATAAACATGATGTGCGTTATTGAAAGATATGCCCCTCACAAAGCTGCCAGTAGTATCGCGTATGTAAGGAGTTAGTTATAAACTGAAATAACAATAAGAACAGTATAAATAATAAAAATATATATTAGCGAAACGAAGCATGTAAGATATGCAGATGTTCCTGTGGAAAAGGTTAGGTCAATTAGCCGACACTACCTCATCAGTATAGGTCACATTCAGATCTCTCTCTTTCTTTCCTCAAAAAAACAAAAAAAAAAAAAAAAAAAAAGACCGGCACTCTCAATCGTCATAACCTGCACCCTTCAACCAATAGCTAGCCTCCTCGTAGCTTATCCTTTTGATATACCTACTCTACCTGCAGCCTCGTGCGCGATTAATCCGTGCGCGTTTATCCGGGATCTTCCCGGCCCGGTAATTTTCCCTTTATGTGCGCAAGTTGGCTGTTGTTGCGGACCCAACAAAAGGAAAGCAGCAGGAGCGATCTTTTATTGTGCTTTTACCAACTTTTCTATTTTCTATTTTTATTTTTTTTTGTTTACCCCCATAAGTCGTCATTATGTCGGATAACAATAAAGCAAGACTAATTACGGGATTGTCCTATATATCGCTGCCTACGAGCGATGAGCGGCTGTACAACGATTCAATTACCTTCTACAAGAAGCTCGGGATGAACGTGGTCCAAGAGTTCGATCGAGGCATCCCAGAATCCTCCATTGGAGTCAAGGGCGGCTCGTCACATGCGCACAACTCATTGAAGGAGACCTGGCTATGCTCTGCTGACGGGAGCGGTACTGTAATCAAATTGAGACTGACAGAGTCGGACGGCATCAGTCCGGAGGAGGCAGCAGCTCATATCAAGAAGCTCACTGAGAAATTTTCTGAGGGAGATTGGAGGGGAGTCACCTCAGCCATGGTTTTCCAGGTTGAGGAAATCCGCAAGGTAATGGACTGCATCAGCGCCAACAGATTGGAGTGCATTCCTAATGCCAACGCCCCAGTAGAAGCATACGCAATTGATCCATTGGGCCACGTTGTCGGGTTTACCACTAAGCCAAACCCATTCACCTCAAAGGAATATCCCGAAGTGAGCACAAAGGGCCTTGGTCAGTTTATTTCTGCTTCCGACGCTGAGTCGGTTGTCAGCAGTGCAATCAGTGAAGCCGGCGGTGATGATAAAGTTGGTAAGAAGAAGCGACTTGCCATCATGACGTCTGGTGGTGATGCTCCAGGGATGAATGGTGCAGTTAGAGCGGTTGTGCGTGCTGCAATTCATCGTGGTTGTGACGCCTATGCGGTCTATGAGGGCTACGAGGGCCTGGTACGTGGCGGAGATTTCATCAAGCAGATGACCTGGGACGACGTCAGAGGATATCTCTCCATCGGCGGTACTAAGATTGGTACAGCCCGTTGTGCTGATTTTAAGAAGCGTGAAGGAAGACTCAAAGCCGCTCATAACTTCATCAAACATGGAATTGATGCTCTCGTCATTTGCGGTGGGGATGGCTCTCTTACTGGTGCCAATCTTTTCAGGAACGAATGGCCCGGGTTGGTCGAAGAACTCGTCAGCACTAACGTAGCTACGAAAGAAGAAGTTGCAGGCCACGAGCATTTGTACATTTGCGGCCTTGTTGGTTCCATTGACAACGACATGGCTTCAACAGACGCCACAATCGGCGCGTATTCATCTCTAGACCGTATCTGTCAAAGTGTAGACTACATCGATGCCACCGCCCAATCCCATTCGCGTGCTTTTGTTGTTGAAGTTATGGGCCGTCATTGTGGTTGGCTGGCATTAATGGCCGGTTTGGCAACGAACGCAGACTACATCTTCATCCCGGAACAACCACCCAAGGCAGGTGAATGGGCCGGTGAGATGAAGAAGATTGTCTCTAGACATCGTTCCAAGGGCATGCGTAAAACCATTGTCATCGTGGCTGAAGGTGCGATTGATGCTGATCTCAATCACATTTCGTCTGAAGAAGTCAAGGATGTGCTTGTCGATCTCGGTTTGGACACTAGAGTTACAACTTTAGGGCATGTGCAACGTGGTGGTACAGCTGTGGCATTTGATAGATTGTTGTCCACTTTACAGGGTGTAGAAGCAGTTGATGCGGTACTCAGTGCCACTCCGGATACTCCTAGTCCGATGATCGGTATCACTGAGAACAAAGTCATCCGTCGGGACTTGATGGAAGCAGTTAAGCTCACTGGTTCAGTCGCAGAGGCGATCAAAAACAAGGAGTTTGAAAAGGCCATGGGCCTACGTGACACCGAATTCTATGAACATTTAACCAATTTTAACACCATCAACTTGTCCGATACTGACCAAGCGATGAATCCTGCAGATACCAAACTGAAGGTCGCAATTGTTACCATTGGTGCACCGGCTGGTGGTATGAACTCTGCAATCCGAGCAGCAGCCTGTTACTGTTTCTCCAGAGGTCATCGTCCATTTGCCATTCATAATGGTTTCACTGGTCTTGCCAGGCATGAATCTGTTCGTGAGATCAAATGGCTAGAAGCTGAAGATTGGGCTTCTTTGGGTGGCTGCGAAATCGGTACCAACAGACACACCCCAGATACCGATCTTGGTATGATTGCTTTTTATTTCCAAAAATATGGATTTGACGGGTTAATCATTGTTGGTGGGTTTGAGGCATACGTTTCTCTTCACCAGCTTGAAGAAGCGAGATACTCATACCCAGCATTTAGAATCCCTATGGTCTGTTTGCCTGCTACAATTTCAAACAATGTCCCAGGTACAGAATATTCCCTTGGTACAGATACCTGTTTGAACGCTCTTGTTACATATTGCGATGTTGTCAAGCAATCGGCATCTTCAACGAGACGTCGGGTGTTTGTTGTCGAGGTTCAAGGTGGTAATTCTGGGTATATTGCCGCATATGCCGGCCTGGTTACTGGTGCTCATGTGGTTTACACGCCTGAAGAAGGAATTGCATTCAAACAGCTTGGTTCAGACATTGAGTTCCTCAAAGACCAGTTCACTAGAGATCAAGGCCGTAATAGGGCTGGCCGTTTAGTGTTGCGTAATGAGAAGGCCTCTAAAACTTTCACCACAGAAACATTAGTGTCCATTCTCAAGAACGAATCTGAAGGCAAATATGAAGCTAGAGAAGCAATTCCAGGTCATGTCCAACAAGGTGGCACTCCATCTCCAATGGACCGTGTGAGGGCGGTTCGTCTTGCTGTCAAATGTGTCCAGCACCTGGAAGAGAGCCAGGGTCTTAGACAAAAGCCATTCCCTGAACAGGACAAGATGTACAGTGTTATCGGTATTCGCTCGTCTAAGCTCGTCTTCACACCTATCAGTAATTTATGGGATTTTGAAACCGAAGTTGCGACTCGTCGTCCAAATAAAATCCATTGGAATGGACTGATTGACATTGCAGACATGCTTGTTGGACGACCAAAGTTGAATAATACTAAGTAATTTATATGAGAGAAATATTTACGGGCATCATTTACTCTAGATCCTTTTTACCATATGCATATTTCACTGACACACCAAGTTGTAGAAGTTATATAGATGTATGTATTTACAAAGCTTATGTATTCGGGGCTGGATTTGGATTGAAAGCGTAGTCGCCATTCTCTTTTTGAACTAACGCACCTTCATTGACCAACAGGTCAAAAGTGTCAGCTGGTAGCCAACCTTTTGTTTCGATGAATGGGTTCTGCATGATGTGTTTATTCCATTCTTCAGTTTCTTGAGCGGTCTTGGTAAGGTCTTCCTCAGTAAATTTGAGCGGGAACTCTCTTTCAACGGCAAGGTACTGCCATTCTTGAGAAAGCATTGCAATGTCATACTTCAAGTCTTGTTGAGTTTGAGCCGTGGTGTTTAATGCAGTCTCGACAAGCTGCTGACGACGCTTCACATTTGGCAAAAATGCTGGGAACAAGACATCAGTGAGTGCTTCAGGAGATTGCTTGAAAAGATATTCAAAGGCAAACTGGTTTTGGGTTTGGGTCATAAAATGGTCGATTGCCTTCTTATCAGCTTCTGGCAACTTGTCGTAATCTGGTATATCCTCTGTAGTGAAGATCTTTGGTCCCTTGTGTTGGACGAAAGTAGGAACTCCGTGAAGGGCAAATGGTCTGATAGCGGTGTTCTCAAGGTCCAAAAGATAGGTGTTCACCTTGTCTTCTTGTTCCGTCTTTTGAAGAAGAACGTTCATCGGAGAAAGGTCCGGATCATGTAGTCTTGGCGAGAAGATTTCTGCGCTCAGACCGTCAGAATCTTCAAACAAGTGTGGAACCACCTTCGCGTATTGCTCAAACGCTTCCAGAGCCTTTTGAAGCTGAGCGGAGTTTCCATCGCCCCGGGCAAGTGCGTCCTTGACGTAAGCGATTTGAACTTGAGCTGTTGCATCAAGATATTCCGAAACGGTATTCCAGGGACCTCTCAAATGCGCAGCAACCTTCGGGCTGGAGCCTTTCCAGAATCGAGATTCGGTGGTCTGGCCAATTCTCCATCTATCAGCAAGACTAGAATCAGTTTCACCGTCGTATGGGACGTCATTTTGAAGTTCGGGTGGAACATCCTCGGTGAAGTACAAGCTACCAAACTTGTTGAATTTAGTAGACACAATTTTTTCAACAAAATCAACAATTGGCTTGATTGCGCCGCTTTTCAATTGGATATCAGAGATGGCAGGATTCCAGGATTTCATCAATAAGTCTCCCTCGATGAAATCGAGCAATTGGTATTCTGATTCCAGTGGGTTCTTGTTTGTACTGGACCAATCAACCAGCTTTGGCATGGATAAGTTGTGCTTCTTGGACAGGAAGTCCATCGTGGCAACTTCACTCTTCATGCGGTGTTGTCGGTATTCCTGATGACCAAGGGCATATGGGATTCGGAGCGCCAACGACCTGTCATCGGTCAGGTTAACTCTGTATACCTTGTGATGCTTACCTTCGTGGACGGGAGCAATGGACTTCACTTGAATCTCTGCTTCCTGTGGTGCTTTACCATCCCTTGGAGCCTTTTCCTTAAGCACTTCGGCAAGGCCTCTCAGGTTGAAACGAGTCTGTCTAGCCTCACGTTCCAATTTGTCGTTCTCGACCCATCTTCCCCAAGTGTAGTCGAAAAAATTGTCAACCTGAGGGTTCTTGTCATCCAATGAAACATGGACCGTTTTAGCACCATCCGGAGTGGGTGCATCAGAAGAGTATCGCTTCGAGACGCATTGAAGTGCAGGCCTAATTGCTCTACGGTTAACAACTCTAAGCATTTTTGTTTTTCTGTTTTCTTCCTTGTTTTGCTAGCTTTAGAGCTTGTTCGTAGTAGTAGTAGTGGTTACTGAGACACAAAGGTCGCACACGCAAAGGCCACAGATCAACCGTACTCTAATATACAGCAGCAACCTTGCAATCACACCACAATGGCGGAAGAGCTGGGCTCGTGCAAACTGTGGGAACAGGGAATTGGTTCGTATCAGTGGGTACAGGTGTACACGCACTCAATCCCAGTCTCCCTGACTTATTGTGGCCTTTGGTCCTTTCGTCTTCTACTTGTTGCCACATCCTGCGGCTTAACGCCACTGCGCTGTGGCTGTGCATTGGTGTACTCACTTTTTCCTCCTGATCCAAAGGTTTTAAGTTCTAGTTCTACCAGATCAACTATGTTTCTTTTGTCTATCTAGAAATGAAAGTCGTATTCAGCGCAATCTAGCTATATCCGGCTACCTCAGACCTGCTAACGAGCAGTCGCGGCAGGCTGCTTACTTTTGCACCCAAAAAAAAAAAAAAAAAAAAAAAAAAA
>JAJLUR010000251.1:0-19289 GCA_030674225.1 Blastobotrys terrestris | reverse complement strand
GCGGTTGTGTTAGGATTTTTCATCAAGTCTCACCTATTTGGGATTGAAAAAGATCAATACAATTGTTATCCCTATAAAACCGAACTAGCCCGTTGACCGCTATAAGGTCTTCACAGTAATTTATTTGCGCAAATAGGTATATATTTAGTAGAAACGTGTACGAATATGTAGTTAATAAATGAAGTGAAATAAAAAAAATCAAATTCAAAAAGTTATCATAGAGATATGAAGAACTATAATTCGAGAGTATCCGGACTTGCTTGATTTACAGGATTATCGCTTTTTAGCAACGCTTTTGGCAATCGTTTTGATGACCTAAATAAATTACAAGGTATATATGGTATGTGCCGCTTACAGACCTCCAAAATGTCGGATTCCTTCCGTGAACAGGAACAAGATGGAAAGTCTCATCCAGGCACGTGGCTACTATTTCACCAAAAGCGTTGCAAAGGAACAATGCCGCTCTCAGTGGGAAGAAGAAAGAAATGACAATAAATATATGCGCTTCCAAATATAATAAATAAAACTAATATCTACGATAAAAAGATATTCAAGGGGCAACTAAACACTTATCAAGAATCCAAATGGCACCATTGTCAACCTTTTCAGCCTTATAAACTGTGGCCTTTAAACCGTTCTCAGAAGTCAACTCCAATTTGTCTCCTGACGGTCTGACGGTTACAGTAGTACCTGCTTCAGTTTTCAAGTCGAATGATTCCGGCTCGTGCTGTCCCAAAATGGAAACAGCCCCAGCAAAATCACCATAATGGAGGTGATTAGTCAAGAACCAACGGATATTACTTCTTGCAAGACGGTCCTTTTCTTCCGAAGAAAAAGATTGGTCAATATGCTCTGGGAATTCCCACGGCTTAGCACCCAAATTTTCAATAGCAGAGTTTGATGGCGCCAAAACTACAGAGTATTCATCTTTGTTGTTAAAACGAGATTCCATAGAGGCAAAATCTCTCACATACGACGCAAAAATTTGGGCATCTTGGTTCAGAGCCAGCTTGGTTCGTAAAAGGGTTGGTCCACTGGTGGCACCCTCTCCATTGTTGCTGGTACTGGTGTCTTCCAAGTTGAGCTCGCCACTATCAGGGAATGGCGGATTCATGTCTTTATCATAGGAAGACGACATGTAGGATGATTGGATGTGGAAGAGAGGGTCTCCATCAGGTCCCGTTTGAGGCTTATTCTCGTCATTGCTATGACCGATTTCCCGTTTCTGAATATCACCGAACCGGAACTTGTGGACCAGACCAGACCCGGTGCGGGCAGATAGTCCACAGCTAACGATTGCAGACAGCGTAACTACCCAGTAAGCTGTTTTCATAGTATTCGGTTTTTTTGATATCCGAGTGGTTGTATTTCCTTTTGTTTGCTTCAAATCGGATATGCGGCCTGACAGTTGCTCAAGATAGCTAAATGTTGCGCGCGCGCGCGGATACATGGGACTTCTTTTAAGCTAGTTAGTAGTGCGGCGTGCATGCTAGGCGATGACCGCTGCATAACAATAGGAATAAATGTTTATTGGCTATAACACAACTGATTAAGAATACTCAGCCCGTGTAGCATATAACCTAATATATCTGTTTGCGCGTATAATATTAGGTCTCACGATATACAAATATTAATCCCTCAGCCATGTAGCGTGCTGCGAGAAGCATCTAAAATTCCTGTGCATATATAAAATCCATAAAATCCATAGGATTAGAAACCACGGGATAACTATATATGCATGAATAAGGGTAAGAGAACTTTGAAATCTATAGTCTGTGATTTAAGTAGATAGTTGTTATAATCTATATATGTTATTAATATTTTCCTGTCTTTGGGTCTTTTTATAAAGGGAAAGCATGGTTTTAAGAAACTCTCCCGCTTGTCGAATTGGGTTACCTGAAACATTTGCGGTAATTTGTTTTATGCCTACCTAATTTGAACCAATACAATGGTGCTCTGAATTGAAAAGAGATACAGGAAAAATACCACAGCAATATCTATACATTCAACGTAACCGTATCTAGTGTAATAGTATTTCCCTTTCCTACTCATTTGTAGTCTGAATTCACATAAGTCCACAATTTACATGTGAACTCATCTCGCCCACCCACGATATGAAAACCGTTGAGGTGGAAGAAAACGTCACAGATCGAAACGATGATCGGTATGGCGAGCCGATCACCGGTATTTCGAGCTTGTTGGGAAACTATAATAGCGCATTATTTTTGGGAGGATTGTCATAGCGCTCTATAATAGATTTCAACTAGCGGAGAACCGGGTTTTAACCACTAATTTATTCTGTTAACTACACCCGTTCCTTTTACTAGCGCATCAAGGTATTCAGAATACAATAACAACTAGAGGATAAACTGTGGTATTTTACACGTATCACTAACTTTGCGCCAGAGCAAGCGAGGAAAATTGGTTAAACTTCCAAAAAAGTGATTTTTTTTTTTTTTTTCATACACGTGTGATTCGAGGAAAGAAAGACTGACACAGAGAGAAAGGGCCTACCGTTCGATGGTTGACATAACTTTACAATTCGAAGAATCAGAAGACGAAGAATCCATTCATTCCAACTATAATACCGTGCACACTCATTATCTATCAATGAATCGGTTATAAACAAGGAAAAAATTAGGAGGAAACGAAAAATAATAAGCCTAAAAAAACTATACACATAAATGGATCAAAAATTGAGAATGCGAATACCACAACAGAACTTGGGGTTCCAATCGAATTTTGGAAATTTTGATCAAGAACGACAAGCCCCAAATCGACGAAGAAGTGATAATCAGCAGTTCGCTTTGTATGAAGAGTTAGGAATGGATAATAACAACGAGAGCAGGAGTGTAACAAATTCAGGAGCACCGTCTGCTGCTCAGCAAGAGCGGCAACAACAAGGTGTGACGTCACAGCCTCTTTGGTCATTATACCCTCAGGTTTCAGAACAAATTGATCCCGAAGTCGAACAGTTCTCAATTAATCAAGTATCCCAGAATCCTACTTCGAACGGAGGGAACGATTTTTTTTCGTTCGCTGGAGAAACTCACCACCAAAGGCAAAATCTGATCCGTGAACCTAAAAGGCGACAGCACCAGCAGGATCAACATCAGCAGCAAGAAGAACAGCTAGGCTCAAATTATGATCCAATACCTTATGAGGATCCACAACACCAGCAAGGACAATCAGCTCCACCTCCGCCTCCACCACCACCACCACCTCCTCCTCCTTCTACTGCAAATTACCCTGTTCTTCATTCGATGCAGCAACGTCACGATAAGGTATCCCCTCGAGGCTATCTCCAGCAGGTTCACCAACCACAACCACAATTTGCACATGCACCACAGACCGCTACATCGACATCTTCATCAACTCCCCAACACCATCACCATCATCACCACCATCACCATCACCAGAGATCTCCACAAACTAACCCTCACACTCCAGAGATAGATGAACAGTTGATCCAGCAGAGACAAAAGTACAAGGCTAGGAGTTCAATTCCGCCGGACGTCTCAAGTGCAAATTATGCTGAGCAGTGTATATCGGCAGCGATCTCGTCCAGGTTGCCCCCGTTCAAATTGCATGTGGGTGAATACAATCTGCTTCGGAGCCATCTAAGCCACATCCACGTCACAACCTATTTGAATATTAGAAACGGTATCCTCAGATTGTGGTTGTCAAATCCGCTAGTAAGCGTGACAAAGTTAGAAGCTTGCGGATGTGTTCGAGATGAAAGATTCTATGGTCTTGCCGAGGTGGCTTACGAATGGCTAGTTCGAAATGGTTACATAAACTTTGGGTGCATTGAACACTATCAGCCGGAACCTATAGTGGATAACATCCCAGAAGAGCAGAAAAAGCCAAGACTCACTATAGCGGTAGTAGGAGCTGGAATTGCTGGATTGTCTTGCGCTCGACAACTGGATAGCTTGCTCAAGCGATATGCTTATTATTTCGCAGAATACGAGGATATTCCGAGAGTTATAGTATTAGAAGGCAGAAGAAGGATTGGTGGGCGTATTTATTCAGCTCCGTTAAAAAGCGACCATAATTGCTTGGTTGATCTCGGGGCCCAAACTATCATGGGATTTGGCAAGGGTAACCCTCTAGCGGTGTTAGTTCGGAGACAATTGGGTCTCCCAGTAATGCCAGTAGAAAGACCTCCGGAAATGTATGATGAGCTGACAGGCAAAGACATTCCAAAAGAAACAAAGAACCGTATTGATAAGCTATTCAACCATATACTTGGTAAGATGGCAGAATTCAAAAATGAAATGCCATTACCAAACACGGCTGAAGGAGATGAAGTTTTGATGCGTGCAGCTAAGGATCCAAACACATATAAGGATGACCATCAGGAATATCAAACCATTGCCAAACTTGAAGATAATGGTGATCTCCCCCGTCCATATGAAGATCCTGGCGAATTATCAGATGGTAAATATGGAGCTGATGATCCTGAGACCATGGAGGAATTGGAGTTTTTAAAGAGTATTGGGATAAAAATCAAGCCTGATATCGATATTGAAACTAATTCCATTCATGTTGCCCCGGAACCACAGGGTGAAATGTACCCAACTTTGGGACAAACAATGGATAGCATGATAAAACAAGTCACAGAGGTAGCCGAACTGACTCCGGAAGAACTTCGGTTACTGAATTGGTATTTTGCTGACCTTGAATATCGATGTGGTGTTTCGGCCGATTATCTAAGTCTTGGTAGTTGGAACCAAGATAAAGGGAATGAATTTGCTGGTAAGCATTCCATGATTCAAAATGGTTATCAATCTTTGACCAGAGGGTTGTATATTTACCCTGAAAAGCTTGATGTGAGATTCAAAACGAGCGTTAAAGTTATTGAATATGACACAGATCAAGCAGATGTGTTTTTAGAAAATGGAGAGAAGATTGCTGCTGATAGGGTAGCTTTGACGGTACCATTGGGTGTATTGAAAGATCGAACTATCCAGTTTATTCCAGATCTACCACAATGGAAGACCGACAGTATTGAACGACTGGGTTTTGGTGTCACTAATAAGGTGAGTTTGTTTTAATTTTAACAATTCTTAGGAAATTGCTGACCACGTTTTTTTTTTTTAGGTGTGCCTTGTCTATGAGTCTCCATTCTGGGATGAAGATAAAGAAGTGATCTGTGTGACTAGGGACTCTTTCACTGCTCAAAGCATCGATCAGGAGGAATATAAAAATACCAGGGGAGCATTCTATCTCTTTTGGAATTGTACAAGGCTGGTGGGCAAGCCTTGTCTTGTAGGATCAATAACAGGAGAGGCAGCTAATCAAGTTGCAAATGAATCCGACGAGGTCATCATCGAACAGTCTTGTTCAGTCATTGAAAAATTGTACCCAGAATCCAAAAAAGTTGGTTTGGTTGAATCAATTGTAACGAGGTGGCAGATAGACCCATTTTGTAGAGGGTCCTATTCCTATGTTGGTCCTGAAGCTACAGGAGCAGATTATGACTTGATGGCTCGACCAATAACGAACTCAGTTTATTTTGCAGGTGAAGCCACGTGCAGAATACGGCCAGGTACCGTTCACGGGGCTTACATCTCTGGTGCCCGGGCTGCGAGCGAGATATTGACGAGCTTGATCGGTGATATCGAAATACCTTATCCGCTTGTTCCTCCGCGTGATTATAACGGACTGAGTAGGTCAAATGTTCAAAGCGCTCCTCCGCAGCAACTCGGGGGGATGCTTTCGTCAACTGGTTCAGGGTCGCAAATGGCTCATCCGGCAACAGCAGGGTCCCATTATAACCAGCGACCAGTGAGAAGTTCGATGGCGTCTCCTGTACCACCTCTACCACCATCAATTCACAACCAGATGGATATGGCACCTGACCCTTGGAACGGACGACATCAATACGAACAACATCAACAGCCTCCTAGACCGACTACAACTAGAACATCAAGCTTGAGCAAACAAGATCTGATCATGGAAGGCCACGCTAACAGTTCAGCCCCCTCGCATACTCCGTATTACAATCAGTTGAAACGAAAGAGTGACTATAGTGATACGGACGAGATAGCAGTGTCGTCTCCTGAAGAACGACTGCAGGTATTACGGGATAAGAGAAACGCAGCTGATAAAGATAGGCTGCGGCACGACTTGATTCAGGAGTTAGGTGAGCGACCAATTAAACCCGAAAGAAGCGGTGCAAATCCATTCTTAATCTTTCAAAAGGATTTTTGGGATATCTGTCGTAAGGATACTGATGCGGCGAAGCAAAAGTCCACGGGAGATCCTAATGCGAAAGCTGCCCGGAACGAGGTGAGGGCAGCCCTGGGTAAAATGTGGCGAGAGCTCCCTGAAGACAAAAAGAAACCCTATTTAGAAGCGACAAAAACAATCAAAGAAACAAACAGTCGTAATTTAGAGGAATTCAAAAAGAAGGAAAAAAGATATGAAGCAGAAGCTAACGATTTCCGAAGAAGATGGTGGGACGAAAACACTTCAAAACCGTCTGAAGAAGAGATTCAACTAATGAAACTAATCCAGGAATCCAAGGATAAGAAGCAAAAAAGGAGATAATCCGTATAAAAATTGGATTTCCAGCATATTTATCTGTATGTGTAAAAATACATTACAATTTTTGTGTTATTTTGTTATTTGCGCAGAAGTCCACAGAACTCTGTGGGCAATAAATAAATATTTTAGATGAATTAAGAGTTGATCTGGAGGAACATATTTCATTTGGCGTATGAGTAGGCACAACAATGAATATGTATATGCATAATTGAGCAACTATGAATCGTAAAGCGAATACTTTTTGTTAAATTATTTCTTCATACAAAATTTTATAACAAAATTTATTCGTCGCCATTCATATCTTCATCTTCAGCATCATTATCTTCATCATCATCGTCATCTTCCTCACTTTCATCTTCTTCATAGGATTCGCTTCCACTGTCAAAATCCTCAGCTACATCGTCCCATTCAACATAAAATTCTTTGATTCTTCGTCTAGCAACAGGTAGAACCAACGGATCAAATGGAAAATATCCTTCTAACGCAGCAAACTCGTTTGGATTCCAAGAATTAGATACTGAACCAAAATTCGAATTTGCCAATGACTGAAGGTTTGTACTCGTCGGACTAGTAGACCTGAAGCCACCAAGTCTGTTTTGTTCCATAATACTGAAGCAATAGACTACATCCTCTTTTTGAGCAATTCTTGCAAACATTGCAACCACCGTACGTTTACAGTACCGTAGAGGATTAAACTTAGTAACGATTAATCTTTGAAATAACTTATCAAGAGAACACTCCCAGTCACCATTCTCTTTTTTAAGGTCACCATGTCTGAAACAGAAGATGTAGAATAAAGCTTGAGAGACAGAATAAAACATTTTAAACCTGCTCATCCCTCCCACCACATTATCAACTTCCACTTCCCGCTCGATAATGTATCGCTCAAGCCACTTTGTCAAGTAGCCCACTACCAAGACGATGACTTCTCGCTTAAGACCTTTTGCACGGGCAATGAAGGAGGAAATGTATTGCATGGATTTCTGTCGCAGACCAATTTCAGCAGTAGGATCTAATGCAATGTTTATCATATAGGAAAGGAACGCATCTAGCAAATCCTGGTGAGCGTGACAAACCTTGAATAAAATGTACTGAACTGATCGGGTTCTGTGCGTGGACAGGATGTTTTTCTTGAACAAATCAAGCAACATGGTGAAGAGAGGACTGGCCTCTCCAGACAACAATGCATCAGTGGTGAATTTCTTATCCAGATTGTCGAAAATTGTAGTAACTACTGCATCCAATTTTCTTCGGACCATTACAAAATTTGTGATATTATCCTCAACGTATTCTGATGTATCAGATCCAGCGTCCGACATATCATCATCATCGTCTTCGTGGTCATTTTCTTCTTCATTCAGTTCGATTTCAAGAATTTCCTGATCTTCTTTTTCTTCGTCCTCATCATCAGCCTCTTCTTCATCGTCATCATCGTCCTCGTCGATTTCTTCATATAATTCCAAGTCTAATTGAACAGTTCTATTGAAGACCAAGTCCCATACGAATTGGCGCAATTCAGGACAATACTCGACTGTTTGTAGAATATTGTTTATGTATCGAAGATGTGCCTTTGTCGTGTCCGACTTGTGTGGAAAGTTCTTTTCAAGGATATCTTTGACAGAACTGGAGGCAGTCGGTGTGAGCCACAAAATATGCTTCAGGACTGCATGCTGAGGAGTAGTATGTTCCAAGACGAATTCTGCGACCATCTTGTTGGCGACATCAGACCACCATTTCGGAATTCCACTGACCAATACTCCAAGGAATCTTGAGTAAGTAGATATAAAATTCGCGTCTCTGTTGGACCATTTCAACTTGAGGATGGCGGATATAATGGTGCCGGAGTTGGGCGAGTCTAACCTTGTGATTTCAGAGGTCAATGCAGATATTATGTATTGCAGCTGCTCAGTGCTGTGAGCTTCAGAAGAGGATGCTGGTAATGAGATCTTTGCACTCAACTTGTTCAGAGGTTCAGCATTGTGCGCATCCAGCTCAACCAAGATTTCATGAACATATGCTTTATACATGTTGAGGGAGAAGGACGCAGCAGCAGAATCCTCGTCATTTCCCTCCATCCTCTGCTGTTTATTACTTTGCGGAATAGGAGAGGACGACATGTCATTGTGTTTCCGTTTCAACACTGAAACTGGTGCATCATTTGTAGTTATCATAGTAGCCGTAGGCATATTAGTATATAACGGACATGCAATTTTTTTTTTTTTTTTTTTTTGGACACCGAGTTTTCAGCAAAGGCTGGAGTGAAAACTCAAGGTGTTGAATATATTAAAAGGTTTTTACGGGGACAGTGTGCCTATGGGGCTTGTTTCAACGAAACAGTCAACTAATATCAGCAATAGACACAGTTGGGAAGGTTCAGATAAAAAATATTAGTCGCAATTTTTATCTTGGGTGGGCTTTCCTACTGTGAAGGGAAAATTAAGAAGTATTGGAAAGGATGGCGTTGAAATTTTTTTTGCTCCGATTAGAGAGAAAAAAAAAAAAAAAAAATTATCCAACAGGGTTAGGTTTGTTCTGTGATTAACCCAAATGCGGCAGTCTCTTGTCGATCGTTTATATATCTACCTGGTTACGTAATCAATGGAAAGTACAATGCTCTGGAAGAACGTGGTAATGTACTTTTACCGCTGAAGCAAAAGTTGGCTCCAGATTATACCAGTACAGAAGGCGTGACAATGCCAAACTATTCTTTTCACTATCTGTGATAAAAGGTTGGTCACAGGGAGTCACGGAAAAACGTTGAATTGCGGGGTTAACAAAGGGCAGAAGGACAAAATCGGGGACAAGCAGAACAACCCAAAGCGGTATCATGTCTATGATATGAGTGATGTACGTCGAAGTATGTCGCGGGTTACAGCCTACGAATATATCCTCGAGGGAGAGAGTTACTGACGCGATCGTTACGAACAAAGGTATTTCTACGTTCAATATGAGACAAATGGAACATGGTGTATTATCTGAGTTCAATTGCGAACATCAGGGCCGATTCTAGGATTGAAGGGCTATGTTGTGTTTTCATTCCATTTAATGTTATTTTATTCCTTAGTAACGACCCTGCAGTTGTTGACATGAAGTTCTAGTTCAGGACCCCCCCGCCCCCCTTCTCACGTATATACCGAGGCGGATAGGGTGTCCTTTCCACTCCATTCCGGATGCATGTCTCATGGGGGAAAGAAGCAAAGGCTCTTGCAGGAGTAAAAGAACTGCCCTGAGGGCGGCCTTCTTTTCTAGAAAAGAAGGAAAAGCATTCACGCCTTGAAGAACTACCTTTAATCTGCTTCATTTCGGAGACAAAAACCATCAAAGCACCTGCTACGCAGGCCCGGGGCTAAGGGAAGAGCTACCCTTTAGCTTCTTTTCGGAAAAAAAAAAGGACCCTCCGCCCCGGAGTAAACGATTTTAGTCAAACAATAGCTCTCCCGAGATAACTATACAAACGCGTACGCTCCCACGCGGGCGGACTAATTTCCGCCTCAGCCGCAGGACAAACCTTGAATCAGTGAAATACCGCCATCATCGTGCACACCGACGAATGGACACAGTTCAACAACTGCCTGCTGAGATATGGGAGGTGGTGTGCAAACATTTACAGAATGATGTAGGCTCTTTACTCTCGCTGAGACTGACGTGTCGGGCGTTTTCAGAGCTTGTAATGGTGCCTAGTCATCTTTCCATTCAAGAGTCTGGATATGTACTTCTGGTAATCGGAGCATCACATCGCCGCATACTATCTCCTGACCACCTCACGAATGCCGTAGAAAGAGGGTTGACATATTGGTTGGAAGGTGTTCATAAAGTTCGATATTCCTGGGGAATCACGACGAAAGAGCCGGAAAAAAAGTTCGTCTCTCTGGATATGATCTTGGCCATACTGGAGTCTCGTACATCGGTTCGAACGGTTGAGTTTGAGATGAGCGCCCGCAAGTACTCCCTGCCCAACCTGCACCAGCTCAAGCGAGCAATTGCGGCGATATCGAGCTCGTCCTTTGGTCATTGTGTTTCGATCCATTTGAGAGCATCTCGGTCGTTACCACTCGATCCTCTTCCCGACACTTGTGACAGGATTGTGTTACCACCGACGGTGACAGAATTAAAGACACCCGAACCGTGGAAGTTGTTCTCATTGACCCCTGGTTGCACCTTGGCCAGGCTTACGCTGGTCGACAGCGGGGCCACTCCCACTTCCTCGGCGCACTGTTTCGCGGATTGGCTAAGCTTGGCTGGGGCGGAAGTTTTACACATTCTTAGCGACCCTGTCTCTTTCACTCTCAATTCGCAGAACGAGCTGAATAAATGGGCCAAATTGAGCATCACACGACTCATTTTAGATGCGCCGGTCCTCTTCCGCCTGTCTGAGCAGGTTGACAAACTTGAACCCGTCGAGTTGATGGTGTCTGAGCTCGTCATCAATTATCGGATGACGAGTCCAACGAACGTTTGCAACTTCTTCAAATTCCCGTTTTTGCGCGTGCTACAAGCCGTGGAACTCCCTTGTGTGTCGCTTGTCCAAAACCTGGAGGCGTTGACATTGCCCTGGAGCGAATTGAACGACTCTGTACTCGGACACATTGGCCGTTCGTTAAGACAATTGACGCTTCTCTCGGTCCCGGGCTATTCTGCAGAGTTCCTTGCTTTCACCAGCATCCCATCAGTGGAGACACTGCAGCTGAAGATTAAACTTGACCTTAATTGCATTGCCGAGGAGCAAGAAGGTGACGTGCAATATCTCGACCGCAAGTACGCGATCCCCGTTGAGTTCGCCGAGTATTTGCGGACACAGCTGACGGTCGGGTGGAGGTCGCTCCGCTACGTGTCGGTGGAGAGCGAAATGGGCCATTATCGCTTGTTCGACCTAGTTGAATGAGCTAATTATGTGTCTAAAGGAAGAAAAAAAGCAACTCTGCGAGGGCCCACCAGTGCTTTTGCTTCTTTTCTAGAAAAGAAGGCCGCCCGCAGGGCAATACACGGCCCATGTAGCCTCCGGCGGCTTCTTTTTTCTCCGAAAAGAAGCAAAAAAGGTAGCTCTGCGAGGCGCCACCAGTGCTTTTGCTTCTTTTCTAGAAAAGAAGGCCGCCCGCAGGGCAATATGCCTCCGGCGGCTTCTTTTTTCTCCGAAAAGAAGCAAAAAAGGTAGCTCTGCGAGGCGCCACCAGTGCTTTTGCTTCTTTTCTAGAAAAGAAGGCCGCCCATGTAGCCTCCGGTGGCTTCTTTTCCATGACAGCCCGCAGGGCACATGAGAAACAGTAGTAATGTTCGAGGCCCGATTAGGGTCTGCATTGAGGACTGGCGTCTAGCGTGTACAGGGTGCACTGAGACCAGGTGAGAGAAGGAGTGGTTTGAGGACAGCGACGAATCTCCTTCCCCCGACCCCAATTGGGCTCTGCATCGTACTAAGGTGGATGTCCGAAGACTGGCTGCTAGTGTGTGCAGGGTGCCCTGGGGCCAAGGAGAGAAGACGCTGCCGCCGTCTCTGGGGAAGAAAAAAAAAAAAAAAGGAAGCAAAGGGGGGCCTTGGGCTCCTTTTATAATCAGAATTAGACGCTGGAAACGAGCGCAATCAAATAATATTTTTCCCAAAACGGCAACCAGAGACGCTTATCATATCGCGGAAAAATTCAACACTACCGACAGAGTCCACAGGCTCTGCGAGGCGCCACCAGTGCCTTTGCTTCTTTTCCAGAAAAGAAGGCCGCCGGCAGGGCAATACACGGCCCATGTAGCCTCCGGCGGCTTCTTTTTTCTCCGAAAAGAAGCAAAAAAGGTAGCTCTGCGAGGCACCATCAGTGCTTTTGCTTCTTTTCTAGAAAAGAAGGCCGCCCGCAGGGCAATACACGGCCCACGTAGCCTCCGGCGGCTTCACCAGTGCTTTTGCTTCTTTTCTAGAAAAGAAGGCCGCCCGCAGGGCAATACACGGCCCATGTAGCCTCCGGCGGCTTCTTTTTTCTCCGAAAAGAAGCAAAAAAGGTAGCTCTGCGAGGCACCACCAGTGCTTTTGCTTCTTTTTTAGAAAAGAAGGCCGCCCGCAGGGCAATACACGGCCCACGTAGCCTCCGGCGGCTTCACCAGTGCTTTTGCTTCTTTTCTAGAAAAGAAGGCCGCCCGCAGGGCAATACACGGCCCACGTAGCCCCCTGCGGCTTCACCAGTGCTTTTGCTTCTTTTCTAGAAAAGAAGGCCGCCCGCAGGGCAATACACGGCCCATATATCAGGGCAATGTGCCTCCGGGGGTGGCTTTAAAAGATAGCTCTGAGCGGCAATTCCAGTACTTTTGAAGCCCGCCCACAGGGCACACACAGAGCCCCCGTGCTTCTTTTCTAGAAAAGGACCCTGCCTACCAGAGAACACCGTGCGCATCGTATTTCCCGGAAAGGATTACTTCCCAAAGCGGGAAAAATTGCTGAGACAGAGCTACCGCATATGGGGCACCACGCCGCATAGCCGGAAGATCCTATTGGGGAACCGTTGGTTGGAACCGGATCATTTTGGATGGGTTGAACTGGAGCCCTGAGCGGGTAATGGAAGCACCGGTTTATGTATAATCCAGGAACCAAAAGCTCCACCCACATAGCTATAGTAGTCTCAGTGCGCAATTGGCCTGCGTATATAGCTCTGCATACGAGGGTCAGACAGCCACCAGCCGCACGGGCCATGTGGCGATGGGAGTGTTTCTGGATTTGGCAAGCGGGAAGTTCGCGGGAACGTGGTGCCGCGTTTCATGCAGGTGCTTGTCATAGCAATGAAGGAAGCGTCTAATACGGGTATATAAGGACAGCAAATCCCCGCGGATGCAGCGAGCCACAAACCACGCTGCGGACGGTAATAAAGTAGTGTTAGTTAAAGAACAATACCGGGTCTTGTGGTGAATATATATTACTCGGCTGCGCTCATCGGCCGTATCGGATCGACGAATTCCCAACCAGTTTTTTTTTTCTCTTTACCCCAAATAGATTGGAAGAGGAGAAACAGGAGGAGCCATAGGATAACGTATATATAGACAGCGGGTGGCCATCGATTTAGGGAAAAAAAAAAAACTTTTTTTTTTTCTTCACACACACACATACATACACACACACGACAAGATGCAATACGTGGGACGAGCGATCGGAACGGTTTCAAAGACTTGGAACTCCATCAATCCGGCCACGCTCAGTGGGGCTATCGATGTGATTGTGGTGGAACAGGCGGACGGACAGCTCAGCTGCTCGCCGTTCCATGTGCGGTTCGGAAAGTTCTCTCTCCTGCGACCGTCCCAGAAGAAGGTGGAGCTGTGGGTGAATGGGGAGAAAACGGATCTGCCCATGAAGTTGGGTGAAGGCGGTGAGGCCTTCTTTGTGTTTGAGACCGACGAGAAGGTGCCCAAGGACCTCCTGACATCGCCCGTCGTCTCTCCGACGTCATCCCCCGCAGAGTCGCCGGACACGCCTGCCAGCGATCTGGAGGGCAACCTGCAGGAGCCCGAGTTCCTGGATCTGTCCCGACCCCGGTCGGAGTCTCCCCCGCCTTCCCGGGATCTCTACGACTTTGAGACGTCCAAAAACGAGCGTGGCAGCACGCTCTGGCTGGCGTCGTCCTCGTCCCTGGTCCGGGCTCAGAGCCCGAACCCGCGGGACCTGATCACCCTCGACAAGGTCCGGCAATTGACCCGCAAGCTCACCGACCAGAACATCCCGTCCACCGTCACGGACAACGGGGACATTGTTCTGGACATGACCGGCTACAAGGCCGGTGCAGACGAGTACCAGCAGTCCGAAGACATTGTCAAGCGCATTCTGGCCGAGGAGTTCGGCTCAGACGACCTGCTCGGCGCAGACGACGAAGGAAACCTGCGAATCTACTCCCGCGACGACCAGCAAGCAATGCTCCACTCCGGGTACCAATCCGATGACAACCTGACCAACGACGTGCCGTCGTCCCCAGAACTCACCTCAGCTTCCGACCCGGACAGCCCGCATCACGTCAAGACGCTCCGATTGACCTCAGACCAGCTCAAGGGCCTCAACCTCCGTGCGGGCGTCAACGAGCTCTCCTTCAGCGTCAACCAGGGCCGGGCCGTCTGCTCCGCTCGCATGTTCTACTGGAAGCACTCGTCGCCCATCGTCATCTCCGACATCGACGGCACAATCACAAAGTCGGACGCCTTGGGCCATGTGCTCACCATGATCGGGCGGGACTGGACTCACGAGGGCGTCGGCAAGCTCTTCACCGACATTGCGAACAACGGCTACAACGTGCTCTATCTCACCTCGCGCTCAGTCGGTCAGGCCGACTCGACCCGCTACTATCTCCGCGGGATCGAGCAGGGCTCGTATCGGCTTCCAGACGGCCCCGTCATCCTGTCGCCGGACCGCACTATTGCGGCCCTTCGTCGAGAGGTGATCATGCGCAAGCCTGAAGTGTTCAAGATGGCCTGTCTTCGGGACATCCAGGGGCTCTTTGGCTCGTCCTCGGGCAGCAGTACCACGCCGTTCTATGCGGGCTTTGGCAACAGAATCACCGACGCCCTGTCGTACCGGTCCGTCGGGGTGCCCTCGTCCAAGGTGTTCACCATCAACTCCAACTCGGAAGTCCACATGGAGCTGTTGGAGTTGGCTGGATACAAGAGCTCGTATGTGCATATTGCCAACTTGGTGGACCACTTCTTCCCGCCCATTATGGACTCGGTGTGCGGACAGGAGTCGTACACGGACCTCAACTTCTGGAGAGATCCCATCCCCGACTTCAGTGATCTCGAGTCCCTGGATGGCGACGACGACGAGTCTGACAAACGTGGTAGGTCGCCGCCAGCCAGCCCCAAGAAGGCCTCCAGCCCTTCGCTGGCCGGGGAGGTCAATCCTTGCCGCGCTCAAGACGACAACGAAGACGAAGACGATGACGATGACGACGATTATGACGACGAAGACTATGAAGAGGAAGACGACGACGACGACGACGACTATGCATCTGATTACGACGAGTACTCGGAACACGACGAAGACGACGCTCCTCTCCAAGCGCCGGCCCCTGGTCGACACAAAAACGAGGGCCTGATAGAGCATAGAAAACTAGACAGCCTGACCATTGCGTAGCACCAGCTATCTTTTGCATATCCTGTAGTATAAATCTATTTATTATCACCGTTAGTTAATGTTGGCCCGTCCTGTGATGCTGCGTAACCAATTGCCTCCGGCGGCTTCTTTTTTCTCCGAAAAGAAGCACAAAGGTGGCTCTGCGAGGCAATTCCAGTGATTTTGCGACACGACCCGCAGGGCACACACAGATCCCCGTCAAGCGTGTAGCCTCCGGCGACTTCTTTTTTATCCGAAAAGGAGCAAAAAAAAGTAGCTCTGCAGGGCCCCGGTGCTTTGCTTCTTTTCTAGGAAAGAAGGCCGCCCCCGCAGGGCGCAGGCAACTGCCTCTGGTTCTAAACAGCGAACGCTGTACCTTCTTGTGTCACTTGGTTCAGCCAATAAAAGCAAGGGGTCCTGGCCTAGACCTGTTAACGTTAGAAATTAAGCTAGTTAACGTTAAGCACTAGTATAGTATCAGCTATAGTGATATGCATATATATATATAATTATTCGATATCGCGAAATAAAATAATTGCGTATAATCGGTATTCAGAGCGGTTGTGTTAGAATTTTTCATCAAGTCTCACCTATTTGGGATTGAAAAAGATCAATACAATTGTTATCCCTATAAAACCGAGCTAGCCCGTTGACCGCTATAAGGTCTTCACAGTAATTTATTTGCGCAAATAGGTATATATTTAGTAGAAACGTGTACATGTATACGTACGAATTCGAATATGTAGTTATAATTAATAAATGAATTCGAATTCGAAGTTAAGTTATATTTAATTAAGCTTAAGTACTAGCGCTAGCGCTAGTATATATAGCTAGTGAATTCGAATTCGAAATTAAATATATAAATTAAAAAAAAAAAAAAAAAAAAAAAAAAAAAAAAAAAAAAAAAAAAAAAAAAAAAAAAAAAAAAAAAAAAAAAAAAAAAAAAAAAAAAAAAAAAAAAAAAAAAAAAAAAAAAAAAAAAAATTTAAATTAAATTAAAAAAAAAAAAAAAAAATTAAGTGTTAACAACTTCGAGCTAGTTGCCAGAGCAATGTATCCAAACTGAACCGTTACAACTCCAGGTACAGTATCACCTGTTCACATCTAGTCTCCCATGATGTTACTAACTGTGACCCTCACAAACTTAACTACATCCGATCGAACGAGAGAAGGTGTTGCCTTGTGGGTATGACCGTACCTGAAGATGCCAGACCCCAGCCTGACCAACAGTCACAGACAGACTGCGAGAAAAAGATTCTCTACTTAGTTTGTCAATTGGGAAGAGGAAATTCCAATAATTCAAGCATATGTGACGCAAGAGGTTGAATTCAAACACAAGAGCTATCACATATTTCATCTAGGATATGATCCCAAACAAGTCAACAATATATGATATCATCGAGATAATCCTTAACAGGATCAACTACAGGGACATATTCTCTGAATTGTGATACGGGCTGCTTTGGGTTAAATTTAATTGGATATCTTCATTGGTTTATTTTATTTTATTAAGAGGTTTCCTCTAATGGAGGTTTTTAGTTTTACGGTATCAATGGTGGTATTATTACGATTTTTATTAATTTTAGATAGAATTTTATAAGAATAAAATCAATTGAATGAAAAAAAAAAAAAAAAGGCCGAGATTCGAAACCTCAGCAGAGACCTTAGTGTTGGCCCGGCAACTGACTAGAAGAGGGTTTCGATCCCGATGCAATTAGGAGGATATTGAAAGGCCCAATCTCCCGTTCGTCGACTCTTCAACGAACGTTATTTTCATCCGTGGTATCATATCTCTCCTGGACTGTCTCTCTCTATTTAGTGTGCTATTTGGCTCTTAGTTATTATTGTTGATATTAGTGAATATTATAAATTACCGGATTCTACCGCAAAAACATTCTGCCTGTTCAGGGACTCGCTGAGGATAACCATCACCGATATCGCTGAAACCTACCCCCGAGTCTAACAGAAGGTTAAAATTTCAGACACAACTGTGATATGGGTTTGGTACAAAAAAAAAAAAAAAAAAAAGAAAAGAAAAGAAAAGAAAAGAAACAAAAGTTTGAGAACACAAATTTGTTACATTTTGCACATATTCACGTACTCACGAGTAAGTGTTGAGATAATCAATTTACTGCTGGGTTGTACTTATATGAATGACTAACATCGAGCAGGATGATTCACGCAACGCAGATGTTCGACATTTTAAAAACATCAGATGGCCTACGGCACCGGATTTCTCTCAAATTAGTCAGTACGTAAGAAAACCATTTGATACGAGGATATAACTCTAGCCTTCACTGGATAAATTCCACGCAAGGAGTTTCCATCTAGTGCATTTGCGGCATAGATTTCAGGAATTCGCCAATCACCGCATAAGCTTTGCTATCCCAAAATGCCTTTAATGCTCTTCTCAGGATGGTCCGTTTAACCTCATACTTTTCGCAACCAACGAGAATACGTGACACATTTTCAATGAGCAGCGATGTTCCCCGATTAATGCCCATTCTTGGACAGTAGCACTCGCATTAATTTACATCCTACCAAGTACTTAATCAGACAACAATTGTTGGTTATTATCGTCGAGCACGGCTGCACAGCGTAAGAGGAACTACACTAGCCGAGAAGGGTGTAATGCCCGGAATTTTCTTCCTGATGCCTCCGGCGGCTTCTTTTTTCTCCGAAAAGAAGCAAAAAAGGTAGCTCTGCGAGGCGCCACCAATGCTTTTGCTTCTTTTCTAGAAAAGAAGGCCGCCCGCAGGGCAATTGCCCCCAACCGACTGGGATCCCAGTCACGTGGTGCTGCGAAGCCAACCAGCCCCTGATCTCTGTGGCTAGCTACTGCTACATCGCACATCTCCCAAGGTGCGGTGTCCATCGGGTGATTCAGTTCCGAATTGGGAAGGAGCCAAAAAATTATCAGATGAGAAAAAAAAAAAAAAAAAAGCACAAATGCGCGCGCGCGCTTATAAATACAAAGCGGATGGATCTTTTCACAAGGTTAGCTCGGAACGGAAAGGAAGGAAAGAGTTTTAGTAATTAAAGGGAGCTTGGATGGATTACTAAGGGGTAGTCTATTTCATCACCATTGTTTAATACATATTATTGCTCTCCGCAAGCCAAGACTGTAACATACACACTATGACAAGCATAACGGTGTCCGTCCAGGGCATGACCTGTGGATCCTGTGTGTCCGCAGTGACGACGGGGCTGGAGTCAATGGACGGAGTGGACGAAGCCTCCGTTTCGCTGGTGACCGAGAGAGCCACCATTCGGTTTGATCCGAACCAGACAAGCGTGAACGAGATTATAGAGCGCATTGAAGATTGCGGGTTCGATGCCACGCTGATAGATGACGGTGTGGGCGCCAAGCAGTCGTCCGGAAGCTCGGTAGAGACTATAAAGATCAAGGTGTATGGCATGACATGCTCATCCTGTTCTACGGCCGTTGAGGACGGTCTACGGGCGCTTCCGGGGGTGGCGACTGCAGTGGTTTCGCTGGCGTTAGAAGAGGCCAGGGTCACTGTGGACACAACCGTTTCGGGGCCAAGAGATCTAATAACCGCGATCGAGGACCGTGGGTTCGACGCTCTGCTGTCGAGCTCGATAGACAACACGGCACAGATCGAGTCGCTGACCAAGGTGAAGGAGATTGGCAAGTATCGTCGGTGGTGCA
>JAJLUR010000026.1:34895-83738 GCA_030674225.1 Blastobotrys terrestris | reverse complement strand
AACGCTTCCATACCTTCCAGGCCTCTTCAGTACCGGGAGTAGAGGAGGATTGTTGAAGGCGTTTGGCAAAATCCTTAGGAAGAATTCTTTCAAAGGGGATGAGAGGAAGGGTGATGAGTTTGTCGGCAAAGTTGCGAAAACTCATGGAGGAGGGTATCTGGTTGCAGATGTCTTTAAAATGGCTGGGATATAGTAGCTGACCATAGGGATTGAATCGAACCTGTTTGACGCCTTCGATAGATTGTCCAACCCAAAGGCTGGATCGGGGAGTAGGGATGTGCTTAACTCGATTAATCCATGCTTCCGTTGCATCTAAGAGGGATGCAGGGAAGAGAATTGCATGCATGCAACACATACATATGCATATATATGCATGCATGCGTACATGTACATGTACACGTACAGTTAACGTTAACGTTAACGTTGGATCTTAATGCAATTGCTTTTTTTAATTTTATTAATTTCACTTAAGTTAATTATAAGCTTCATTTATTAACTACGTATACGCGTACGTATACATATTCGTACGTATACATGTTTCTACTAAATATATACCTATTTGCGCAAATAAATTATTGTGAAGACCTTATAGCGGTCAACGGGCTAGCTCGGTTTTATAGGGATAACAATTGTCTTGATCTTTTTCAATCCCAAATAGGTGAGACTTGACGAAAAATCCTAACACAACCGCTCTGAGTACCGATTAGACCCAATTATTTCAAGATTTTTTCCGGTCTATAATGGATCCCTCGTTTTACCAAATCACAAAATTTGTAAAGCTTCCCTAGATGATCTAAAGGCGAACCATCTACAAAGTGGCGAAACGCCCATGAAACTTTGTAGATTGTGTAAATTGTTCTTCCAGCTTGTAATAGGAACAGATTCTGCCCACCTTCTATCTGGGCCAGGGACAAAATGGCAATGAGACTCCTAGGAGCCTCATTTGACGGAATAAAATAGTCCCATATCCTCCGACTGACATGGCACTGAAGATTTAAATGCTCCAATGTATCGACTTCCCTTTTACACAGGGAACATTTGGTAGATTTGTAAATGATGTTCCCATAGTTCACAAAACTGGTGTATCTTCCATAAACAGGCAGATTCCTGGTAAAGAACTTATGAAGTACGTCTATGACATCATTGTCAATGCGTCTGAGTTTCTTCATCGTGATCCATAGTGGTCTCCAATATTAATTATAACTAGTACTATGCGCTATTAATTGCATATGTGCATATCATGCGTGCATGCGCAATTTCGATATATATATTGACATTAATATATGCATACGTATAGACACATTTTGTCCCAAATAGGCA
Source organism: Blastobotrys terrestris (assembly GCA_030674225.1). Classification (NCBI taxonomy): domain Eukaryota; kingdom Fungi; phylum Ascomycota; class Dipodascomycetes; order Dipodascales; family Trichomonascaceae; genus Blastobotrys; species Blastobotrys terrestris. Next base: position 82,418 of record JAJLUR010000026.1, on the reverse strand, counting down.
AAACCTTAATTTGACTTTCGTCTAAGATTAATTGCTGTTGTTGGTACTTTATATTTGCCTGAAACTTCGTTTCAACTTGCTCTTTCAGCAATTGCTGCTTAATTTAAGGATTTGCAATTGCTACTATATCCCTTCTATATAAATAATGAGGGTTACTTTCTGTTATCATGATCACCTTCGTCGCCTTCTATTATGTATGCCATACGTTCTAAGCATAAAAAATTCCTTTCGCATAGTAAGTTTCAATTCAACTTCGTTTATGCATATTAATATTAATATTAATATTTTCCTTAGTTAACGGCATCACTGTTCCTATTGTATAAAAGTGTTGCTTCTCAATCAAACAACGAACGACCGTGGATCACCAAACGGCCGTTGTGTCCTCTATTTGCTGACAATCCAGCTGTTTTCCGTAAGTTTCTTTTTCTCTTTGATTCAATTTGTTGTTAATTGATATTAACATGTTTTTTTTTTTTTTTAGTCCATGGATATTCCTCCTAAAATGGTGCATCTGGTCAATCCCCCTGTGATGTAAGTTGGTTGCGTTTTAAAACCCTGACTTCTGTTACCGTTACTAATCTGTACTAGCTAATCTTTCTCTCACTCAAGTTGGTTTCTGTTGTCTGTTCCCATTTTGGGTCAGTCCTCCGGCTCACGGACGGTCTTTAGTTTTGGTAAGTTTGGTTTTTAATTCATGTTCACAACTGTTAACCCTTCTCCTCCTTTAGGTCCTAAACCCCGAGTTGTGTCCTTGATAGGTTCAATCCACGGTCGCTTGACACCTTCTGAATCAACTTCTTCAACATGTTCATCTGGTCTCATTGAACTGCGTTCAGTCAGGTTTTTTTTCTGCGCTAGACTTGAAAGTTCTTCGTTGTTATCCCACTTTGTTAACCTTGCAATCACTCCGATATTCATTATGTGTTTTAAACCCATATAAGCATCTCCTCAGTTGACAATCATCTCCTGTAGAATATCAGTCTGTCTTTATTGCATCAAGTAAGTATAATATACATTTATTATGAAGTCGTTATCTGTGGTCCTTTCGTACTATATCCAGTAAATTTCTTCTCTCTTTTACTATTTCCGTTGTCAGCACTGTTTCCCTCTTACATTTCTGACATAAAGTGAGCCAGGATTCCTTTTTACGGTGTGAGCCTGCATTGCTGACCATATGTATCTAGACCGTGAGTCTTCTAATCTGCAGCAGCCTGTGACAATCAAAGCAACCCATGCAAACATTTCCAAACGCCTTGCACAAATAGACTAATAATATCCATCTATTAATTGCACGCTTAGTAATTTAACAAAGAGCTGCCTGAAATCTAGAGCTAACGGTCTTTTTATAGCGAGATCAAGAGGGTTTTATCCACACCCAGCCGGTTATGAAGAAGGAGGTAGCATGACGTGTCTATCGTGCATATGGTCTACGGATCGAGGGATATATATATCAATTGCAACTATACTGTATTTCACATCAATCCAATTGCAAAACCGAAATTTATAACTAATATTAATATGCATATGTACATCCAGACCTACACAGATATTCAGGTCATATATATCTGGCGGCGCGAAAGCGCCGCTCGCATCGATATCTAGATCTATATATATCTCACTAGCTTGCAATTGATGAACACGTACAGAGCCTACAAATATTATCAAAGCTCTCAAGCCACATGAAGCGGCGCTGCCACTTGTAATATGATATGATATGCATACATGCATATGGCGCGTACGGCCGGTAGAAACTAATATAATAAAAAATATACATGCATATGCATATATATGCATCAGTGCGGAATCGAACCCTAGAACCATCGTGATCAGCCGGGAGAATCGGGGCCGTGACACCATCACAAAATTGAAAATTAACGCCTGGAAGTCCTTTTATTTTTGTTTCATCGAAGAATATGGTGAATAGAGGTCCATCGTCTTCTCCGCCAGGTGCCCAGCATCCTGCACATATCGGGACGCCTGTGGCAGCTTCAGCTGGGTACAGCGTTCTCTTGATTGCGTACCTCTGGTTGGCGTTATTCCGAGGGTCTTTAAGTGAAGATCCAGTTCAGTCCATGATTCAGACCATCCCATCATTGGCAATTATTCAAGTTGGATATTGTATAGTTGGCAATCATAATGAAGGGAAGAATCAACACAAGAAGCGGAATAGAAAAGTTGGACAGGAGGGAATCGGTAGCCTTATTTCAGTAAGCAGAAGAGCAGTCTATTATTATTGTTTTTGCTAATTACGTTCTAGTCTGCTATTTTAGCCCTTATATTGAGTTTTATAATGTCTGTTTTGGTATATGCACTGCTGGTATTGTTTGGAGCACCATATGATTCAATTGGCACGTTTTTATGCGGTGTCCACATCTCCTTACTATCGGTTCAACCACTGGTATTTGTGTATAATTTGGACTCCAACATTTGGAAGGACATCATTTCAGTCAAACTGCCACTGAATGGTGTTTATGGGGCATCTGTAGGGACTTGGTTTGGAGCGTGGCTTGGAGCCATTCCAATCCCTTTAGACTGGGATAGGCCCTGGCAACAGTGGCCGATAACAATTCTTGCTGGGGCCTATATTGGCACCGCTGTGGGCACCTTAGTTGGTGCTGCTGTGAAGAAGTGTAAATAATATACTACTCATTCTATATGCGGTTGGTTGGGGAATCAGTAGTCGTTTTAACCAATACCAGAGATCCGCCTCGCGGATAACGTCTCCCTTCTTTTCTTTTTTTAGAACCTCGACGTACATGTAACTTTGGCATGCGCAATTCTTTCATATTGTTCTTTTATTTGAAGAGAAATTAGGTAAATCTACCCATTCAAAAAAAAAAAAAAAAAAAAAAAAAAAAAAAAAAAAAAAAAAAAAAAAAAAAAAAAAAAAAATTTTTTAATTGATAAATAATTTTTACCATGCTTTGTAATTTTTTTTTTTTTTTTTTTTTTAGGATTCGATACGCAATGGCCACATAGCATCTGCTAATCTATGCACATAGGTTGGGTGTGCTATAACATATTATTACTTAAACACCAAATTAATACAATTACTTTTAGAGGTACACAATAATAGTGATAATGATAAGCCTCGGAAGCAAAAAATTCCATTGATCCTTATTAATTTCTTTTTCTTTTTCTTTTCTCACACACTAGTGGGTCCAAGGATATTGTGTCTCTTCCAGCCTTACAGCCAGAGATTGAATAATTTTTTTTGTCAACTAACACCTAATTAACGTCAAACTGTTTTTCCGATGCATAGTGATTTTCCGAAAATTTCAACACACAACGCTGAAGTGTAGATCACAAAAATCATTCAACCCAACTCTTTACCCAAGCACCATTATCTTAAGCAAAACTAATGGCTCAGCTTCCACAACGCCTCGTCGTTCCGGTAATGTCTTAAATCCATCAGACTGAGACCACTGAAAAATTTTTTTACCATTGGGTTAGGGTTAAATAAAGTGTGAGATGACGCAAGTCCCTTGCAGAATCGAGCAATGGTGGCAAATAACCTCGGAAATGAGATCACCGTGTGTCATGGAACTGGGCCAATAAGAAAAAACTTCCCCGATATGATCTAGGCAACCGAGGGGCATAAAAGGTATTGCGTGCTCAAATAGGGAACGGCGATCATCCAGTATATTAATATGTCCCATTGTCTTTGGACTGCCAAAAAACGACGGCTGTTAGTAGCAGCACAGGTTAGATTATTTGTTACTTTTTTTTTGTTGTTGTTTGTTCTATTTCTGCTTCCTTGTTATATAGGATTCTAGATGATGACACAGGCTCCCGATAGCGAGGGTGCGGCTTTTGATAAATTTCCTGGAATCAATGAACAATCTCCAGATCACAACGATGGAGTCTATGACAAGGAAACTGGGGTCAAGAGAGGGCTGAAGACCCGGCATATCTCCATGATTAGTCTTGCTGGAATTCTGGGACCTGGGATTGTAAGTATCTGCTTTACCCCCTTTATATATATATATATTCACTAACCGGGGATTTTTTTTTTTTCAAATAGTTGGTTGGTGCTGGTGGAGCATTGGCGTCTGGAGGACCAGCGGCGCTGATTATCGGATTTGGTGTGATCGGGATCATTGCGTTTTCGGTTATGCAATCTGTGGGTGAATTGACTACCCTTTACCCAACATCTGGTGGATCTTTTGCAGGGCTCGGAAATAGATTTGTTGATGCAGCGTTTGGACCGGTAATTGGGTGGAACTACTTCGTGATTTGGGTTGCAGTACTGGCCAACGAGTATAACATGGTCTCGAGTATTTTGCTGTTTTGGAGTGATAAAGTCCCGTTGTGGGGGTATTTTCTATTGTTCTGGGCGGCGTTTTTAGCCTTTCAATTGTTAGGTATAGCTGCCTTCGGAGAGAGTGAGTATTGGTTGGCTCTACTCAAGATTGCTGGATTGCTAGCTTTTTTCTTTTTTGGCATCATTTATGCAGCAGGCGGAATTGTCAATGGACCGGACGCATTTGGGTTCCAATACTGGCATGACCCGGGGGCATTCGCCGATGGATTTGCAGGTGTAGCCTCGGTGTTTGTGTTCTGTTCCACATTCTATGCGGGTTGCGAATCGGTGGCTGTCACGGCTGGAGAGGCAAGAAACCCAGGGGTGGCTATTCCTCGGGCAATTCGCCAGATTTTCTTTCGAATCATCATTGTGTATATGGGAACCGCCTTTTTTTTCGGGCTGACCGTCCCATACAACTCACCGGGACTGATCGGTAGTTCTGGCAAGAAGGCGCTTCAAAGTCCAATGACAATTGCTATTCAAAACGCTGGCTGGAAGGGGGGTGTTCATTTGGTCAATGCATTCATCCTTATCACCTGTATTAGTGCAGTCAACTCCTCGATCTATATCGGCTCGAGAACAATTCTGTACATGGCGCAAACCCGCCCCCATCGTTATGCGCCAAAGATTCTCGCATGGACTGATAAACGAGGTGTTCCGGTTCCGGCTATCATTTTCACTAATTTGTTTGGATGTCTGGCCCTCATGAACGTGTCTACTGGGGCTGGAGACGCATACCAGTACATTGTCAATTTGTCTGGTGTCTCTACTTTCATCGTATGGGGATCAATCTCATTTTGCCATATCAGATTCCGACGGGGTTGTCAGGCACAGGGAATGACAGAAGACGAGCTTCCGTATAAATCGCTGTGGTATCCGTATAATGCGTATTTTGGTCTCGTTGCAAACATTGTGCTAGCCTTGATTCAAGGATGGAAATCGTTTGCGCCCTTCCAGGCTGGGAAGTTTGTCGATTCATATATTTTACTGCCCCTTTCTGCAATTGTTTATCTCGTTTTCAAATTTGTGCACAAGACGCGGATACATCGTGCTAGCGAAATGGACCTGATTACCGGCCAGCGCAAAGACATCGATGACTCTACTTTGGATGAGGAGCAACTGGTCTCCACAACTACTAATGTTGCAGAGAAATCGCCCAAGAAATGGGCGCTTAACATGTTCTCAAAATTTTAGAAACGCTTATATATATATACTACTCTGCTAACTAACTTTTCGAGCTTTTTTTGTTGAATAAATAATGATAGTTGTTTTTGAGACATTTTTTTTGAAGAACAACATGAAACGACGACGTTTCTGTTCATAATTCATAATAAATAAAACTATCTAAACATCATGCCATCGCCATCTCCACCTCGGCGTCTCCAATGTGCAGCAGGGACAGTACCCTGTTCGAGCTTGAACAACCGCCACGCTTCTCGTAAATGCTCTGGCTTCAATGGTCGATCGCCGCTCTCCAGTTCTTCAATTGAACTCACCGGCTCCATTCGCTGTTGGACATCACGTGCCTTTTCTACTATTTCGCCCACAAATACCTTGGACATCCCAGATAAGGAGACGGCTACATTCGCAGTGATGGATTGATTGAGAACAGCATTAGCCAGCTTTTTGACCGACGAACGATTTACGTTGGCCCGTCTGAACGATTCATACCTGGACATTTGGTCTGCATTGAAATTGGATAATAGCAATTTCATACGTTCCTTGTCTTCATCTTCTTTCGGCTCGTTGTCCTCCACTTGGTTCATCAATGCATTCAATCCACCTAATCCACCTAATCCACCTCCAAACATGCCTCCGATTCCATCGTCCTCTTCCTCTTCTTCCTCCTCGGGCATATTATTATTATTGCTCTGTTGCTTGTTCAGAAGCTCATTGTCTCCCTCTGGGCCGTGCGACTGTCTCAGTGGATGCGGGTTTTTATCTTTAGCACTTTTCTTCCTTTTGGCCATGTTTTTGTTATAATGGGGTTAGTATGCTGGTACTGGCTGTGTCGACGAGTGCCGTCCTTTTTTATTTATTTTTTTTTTTTTTGGTTTTCTTTACCTTCTGGGGTTACCTGAGAATCGTGCGGCTGGACATTGGGACATTAGGGTTAGGTACTTTCGTTTATTCTCAGTAGCTGGATAACGGGAGGAAGATCCTCCGGAGTGCTAACTGAGGGAGAGAACGAAGGATTAAAATGGTATATGCTGATGTGTTCATCGACGGAACTCTTTCCTTCTTTTTTTTTGGGTTAAATAAATCCCTGCAAAGGTATTTTTTCTCTGTAAACAATATAATCACATAAAGACATATAGTGCGATTGATCGTCGGATGATTTCAGCCGTACAGCGGATATAATACTTAGCATGACAGTAGAAGTCCAAGCGTCGTTGAGCCTCCCCGAATCACCACCTACAGAGCTGGATTTAGAAGCAACTGTATGACAGAATAACTAGACAATATATCTCTTTGCCAAGTGTCAGGAACGTTTCTTGATACACCTTCCTTATGTCTTCACATTTCATGTCTTCAGGGTTTTCGGAAGATGATCGGAAAAAACATCCGATGTCCCCCCACGAAATATGACTATATATATAAAGCGGAACTTTGTTTGAATCATATAACAAAAAAACCCGACAAAATGGCCCCGAATCCTGATATTATTCTCTCCCTCGATGAACTGGAAAAGGCAGCTATGCCATTGGCCTCTAAGCAAGCCAGAGATTACTGGCAATCCGGAGCCAACGAGATGCTGAGTGTGAAGGAGAATCTCCAGGGTTACGATAGATATAAGATCCGCTCTCGGGTGATGAGAAACGTTGCAAACGTGGACCCATCCCCAAAGAAGACACTTTTTGGCACAAAGTACAAATATCCCATCGGTATCGCCCCAAGTGCATTCCATCAAATGGCTTGCCATGAGGGAGAATGTGCTACTGCAGCAGCGGCCAAGGAGTACAATATCCCAATGGGTCTGAGCAGCTATTCTAACCGACGTTTTGATGAGGTTAAAGAGGCAGGCGGAGACAGTGTGGTCTTCTTCCAACTGTACGTGTTCCAGAACAGGAAAACCACTGAAGAGTTGGTCAAACGCGTTGAGAAAGCAGGATACAAGGCAATCGCGTTGACAGTTGACACTCCATTCTTGGGTCAACGTTATCCGGATCACCGGAACAACTTTTCATTACCAGCTCATTTGAAGTTGGGCAACTTCGATTCAAACACTAGCGGGCCAATTGACGTTTTGGTCGAAGCGTCTTCTGACGCCCGCAAGTTCGGTGATGATGGAGAGGAGAAGAAGAGAAGACAAACTGAACAAGGCGGAGGCGCTCCTAACGTGATTGATCCGTCCATCTGTTGGGAAGAGACTATTCCATGGCTGCGATCCATTACTAACATGGAGATCTGGGTCAAGGGGGTAGCCACAAGTGAAGATGCTGAACTTGCCATCCAGGCCGGTGTGGACGGAATCTGGGTCTCGAATCATGGTGGTCGTCAATTGGACTCCACTGTCTCCACCATTGATTCCTTGGCAGAGGTTGCTGATACCGTCAAGGGCAGAGTTCCAGTCCATATGGATGGTGGAATTCGTCGGGGTGGAGACGTATTCAAGGCGCTTGCTCTAGGAGCCGACTTTGTCTGGGTCGGACGTCCAGCTCTCTACGGATTGCAATGGGACGGCCAGAAGGGCGTTGAGCTGATGAACCACCTCATCACCACAGACTTTCAAAGAACAATGGCCTTAGCCGGTTGTCTTAATGTCAATGAAATTACAAAGAAGTCTTTAGCAAGACTTGGTCCTGCTCTCACCAAGTTATAGTTGTGTATAGTTACATTAATATGATCTAAGATGAGGTGCTATGCTTCGTTGCGCATGAACTCTCAAGGCAACCAGCATGAACGAAGTGCCTTTAACCTGATGAAATTTTTTAGACCAGCGTGATTTGAGAGCAATTGGTCATAATACGTCTCAAATAATAATAATAAAAAAATACTGCGCGTGATGCGATCTATTTGATTTAATTGTGATAATCCCAAACACACAACAAATGACACAAACTCCGCCGAATGTGTTATTAAAGCTTCATCATTTCCCGCATTACATACACTATCCTACCAGGTCAAGAGTCTTAGGTGTGTACAGATCGCTACAACGAGAAAGATCGCGCTTCGTTGACCCACTATGCCGAGAACACTTGAAAGCAGTCATTTATGAATCTTTTGCAGCCTTCAAGTATGTTCACGATGAAAAGCGGATAGCTGCCCTGCTAACAATTGCCCAAGACAATGAAAAGGACCTTGTAAAAGCGAACAGAGGTGATTTGCGGGCCCAAGGAATTATCATGGAGAGGGTTTTCTCTACTTACCGAGTCAAAGAGTTGCCTCTGAAAAGTCTGTTAAGAATAAACCGGTTGGATCATAATTCTACCAGTTTTCAACTGAACAACTTGCAACCCCCGATGGTGCGGAAAATAGCAGATCATGAGAAAGCTGTGAGAAGCAATGAAGACCTGTATTTTGAATATGTGAATACGCTGAGGAAGAATAAGATTTCAACTGGACAAAATAATAGAAAACTATTCTTTCAAGTGCCCTACGAAGGCACTATATTAGGGAACGATCTGCCGAAGAACCGTGAGAAGCATCTTTTACGAAAGTACTACACTCTAATGCTGAATAACCTTATATACCCCATTCACCCGGAAACTATGTGCTATCTCGAGCAACAATATCAACTCCCTAAAGATTGTAAGTTCGAGGGGCTACCCGGAAGAAATGTTCGTCGCAAATATGTTCGACGATTGCAACATTTTTTATCATCAATGTTCTTGGTTGAACGCATCAACGATAAGCTTCAATTGATCTTTTCCCGCGTGATCAAAACCCGCACGCTAGTTGACAAAACCGGACTCTATTTTGAACATCATAGTGAGATGAAAAAGTGAACACTATTCTAGATTTCTTTTTCTTTTTTTTTTTTTTTGTTTCCCTTTCCCTTTCTGTATTGTTTTTCTTTCATTTTCTTTTCTTTTCTTCAGTTCATTTCGTCATCTTCATCTTGATTTTCCTCATCATCGTCAAGATCAAAGAAAATGGTTCTTCTATTATCATTAGCTATCAAGAAACCGATCCGTCTATTTGGCATACCATTGACTGTAAAGCCAGCTGGCGTGAACTCACTGCCAAACTCTCGGATTTTTTCCACAACTAGCTTGCGTTTTGGTACCTGCTGTCGAACGAACGAATATAGCGGGTAGTTATTGTTCTCCAAAGAAAGTAAGTTATAGGGCAACGTGTTGTATGCCATGGAAAAGAGTGATCTATTCTCTGCCATGATCATAACTGATTCTGAATCAACAAATTCTGTCTGCGAAATTCTCTGCTCGACGTCTAATTCAATCATCACAGCCTCGACAATATTCTCAGGCCCATTAACCTTAATCCGAACGAGCCCAAACTCCGTGGCTTGCAATTCATAAGCTAAAATATACCAATAGTCCGTCTGTGGATCATAGTACTGCTGAATTTTGTCAGTCGACGGCGAGACTGCTATAGTATTGACAATTTGTACCTGTTTATGCATTGCCAGTTTAGATTGGTCGAAAGCTGTGTGACATGATTCACGAAGTCTAGATATTCCTGAAGTCAATTCGATTTTGCCCAAGAACCCACTATTTAGGTACTTGGTGATATATTTGGCAGCATCGATCGTCTTCAGATTCGTAGGCTCTTCATTTGAAGACTTGTTTGAACCCGGCGGTGCGTCAGGGACTTCTTCATAAACAACTTCTAACCAAGTAGCAAAGGTTTTGAAATAGAATGCTTCTTGGCCACTCTCAGATAATAACTTTTGGCTCTGTTTAATTACCGCGGTCACTTGTTCAATTGCCGTATTAAGCTTTTCAGCTCTCAAGCCTAAAGGTTCACCACGTTCTGTCCAATTTGCCAGTCCCCGCAATCTTGACAGCAATATAACCAACCGTTCACACCCGGGGATGAGGTTTTCAAAGATAACTTTCTTTATAGTGTCATAACAAGAAATTGCAGTTTTGGACCATTTCCTGAGGCCCCTCTCTGTGATTTCTTTCATCCACGTTTGTACTTCTTCAGGTGGGTTACCTGTAAGCAGCGTATCATATAAATAAGCTCTAACCAATTCTGTGTTTTGGCTGAGTCCTTTCAGTGACGTTTTTGATTGGTTCTGCAACACATCAATCTCCTTGTGTAGCAATCTCACTGCCTCCTCCACGTAGTCTATCAGTGCATATATTTTGGCCGGAGTTAACGACACCTCTGGCAGATAGGTCAATCCAAACTTTCTGATAAAGCCGACATCAATCTTAACAATAGACTGGACATGTTCACCTCCAACTATAACCAACAAATTATTCAGCCCACTCCCAGCCAGCACGTCTAAAACCTTGTACTCGCTGATATTGATGGCTCCAATTGAGAAGACCCCATACAGATTTAGCTCAATATCCCCTCTCAAATTCCCTGTTACCAACATATCGGTGGTTTCTGCCTTGTCATCCAATGATACTCGGCTAAACGGTTGGAAGTTTGACCCTGGTAACGACGGAAGCTTAGGCAAGCTCTTCATGACATCTATTCCAAATAAGTTGTTAGGCAACAATTGACCATCTTCAGAAGCTTTCTTCTCTGGCACATCTTGGGCCCATGTAATTGCGGTAGCATTCTTCGCAATGTCTTCATTATAAATCAATTTCCCATTACTTCCATTAAGAATTTGTAAAGATCCGTCCTCATACACCACACCTAAAAGCTTTCCATCATACCTCCACGTCATCTGGGCCACTTTACATTTCTTCTTGGTATTGGCGCTCCATACTCGCTGCCCATTTAATCGATATACCCAGATTGATCCTCCCTCTGCAGAACATACTGCTATCAGGTCCATCAAGGGACACCATCGAAATGCCTCATTCTGTATAGCACCCACCAGTCGTTCTTCAGTCACGGTCCCGAATGAGCCCATGTTGAAATGTTCGTGTTTGGTGTAGCTCCCAAGTTCCCTGCAGTTCACCACGCCAAAACTGGAGACTCGACAATCTGCAGCTGGGTATGTGAAAACTGATTTTTTAGCTCAACATGTAAATTGTTCAAGACCCTCTGGATTTAGCTTATTCTCGATATTACAAAGAACAATTCCTTTTAGCTCTCAGTTGTCCAGGTTTTGCTAATTAAGCGGTTAATGTGACTCTGAATGATGTATAGTGGGGTTCACACAATTGCAAAAAGGCGCAGATAATATTTTGTATTTTACAGAATTCGGTTACAGAGATACATATTTGGGATGCGTAGTAAGTCCGATGAGACTGTGGTTTCTGCGAGCATTGCTAGACAGCCCCAACCTAATAAAAAGCTGCGTATCTGCTAAAAGATCCGCAATTAATGTGGTCAAATAACAGAATGAAGCGGAAAAAAGAATTGCATGAACAAAACTCAGCAACCTCAGTGAGGGTAGTTGCAATTGACATTTATATCGTTTTCCAGTATTACAGAACTTACTATAACCGAAGCTGAGATAGAATGGTTGCCCACCATGGAACTGCGTTTCAGAATTTACTACCAGAAACCCTTTAGCCGGCAACAGTCCATAACAAAAATGTTCCGAAAAAGAGCACAGGTGAGCTTTTAGACTTGTTTTTCTGTTATTTTTTTGAAAATTTCAACCCGGACTAATAGCCATAGTGCAAACCGTCTTCTAATCTGAAGAGTTCAGAAAGAAAGCGTATTTTGAGCACTGTCTGCGCAACATTTGGCTTGAACATCGACAAACTTTCTAATGACGCTAAAAACAAGATTGTTCCCAAAGATTTACGCAGTTGTAAAATACAGCTTCATTCCGGAGAGAATGCCTTACTATATACTACAGAAGGGGAGAAGCCAGTATGGATCAAGTTGAACGAGGGCCATTTTGTTCCCACTGTGTTAACGTTGTGGGAATGCCCATATTTATTAAAACGATTGTACACTCCCATTTTCACAGTGGAGAGGTTACAAAATGGCGCGGACTTGATGATCCCTGGTGTGTTCGATCCATTGCCTGAGGACTGCCCAAAAGGCACAGTGGTTGCTATTCATACTGTTCAAAATCCTTCTGTCCCATTAGCGGTAGGTGTCACCTTGACCAATTGTTCAGAGATCACCGAGGAGCAGACGGGGAAAGCTGCATATATAGTTAATGTTGTCGGAGATACGTTGTTGGAAGGGTATAGAGGAGATAAGAAGATTCCTGACGAGCTCGACTTGAGCATTCCTGTTATTGATGAGAATGAAGACCACGAAGAAAGGTCTGCTGAAATGTTTACTGCGTTAGCGCTGGAGGACAAGGACGAGACGCAGGAGCCTATAAAAGATGTTGAAGACGAGGAAGTGGTTACGCATGATGCTCACAAAGATGAAAGATATGGCGAGGAACCGACACAAGAGGATCGTTCAAATTCCTTCAGTACTGAAGAGATAGACGGAATATTCTATCGTGGTCTGCTTCAGGTTTTACGAAAGTCTATAGACGAACCTCTGCCCCTACCCATGCCAGGATCATTGTTCCTTTCTCAACATCTGTTGTCCAATTTAGCCTTTCAAGATCCTCAAGTCAATATGAAAGCGACATCCTACAAAAAGGCACAAAAGTTTTTCAAGGCAATGGAGAAGAAAAAGTTGTTAAAATTCCGTGAGAGGAATGGTGAGATTGTGATTCAATCTGTGGCAGGTCAAGAAACACCCGAAGTCCGTGATTTCCAGGTTTATAAGGCTAAAAAGGCATCTTCTAAAAAACTACAATCACAAGGCTCCGGTGCGCCAGGTAAGATGGTTGCTAGAGAATATTGGAAACCGCGATCAACAAGTTCCGCATTATTCCTCGAATTCGGGTTCAGCTCAACTCAAATATACCCTACTGAAACCCTTAAAAACATTTTGCAAGAATATGTCCAAAAACACTCTCTTGGAGTTGGGAAAAATGTAAAAATCGACCAACTCCTATCGACTGTTTTATCGACTACCCAGCCCACCTTGTCGAGAGAACAGTTGCTTCCTGCTCTTCAAAAGAATTGTACATTGTTCCACACGATTACCCCACCAGGTGAAGAAGAGCCAAAAAAGCTTTCGAAAGGTGGTGTCCCCCAAATCAAGATATTGGTAGAACGCCGCGGAGGAAATAAGATTGTCACTCGAGTTAGCAATTTCGAGCAGTTCCATATTAATCCTATTACCCTGGGAGAACAACTTCGAGTTCATTGTGCAGGTTCGACTTCCGTAAGCAATATCAAGGAAGGCTCCGACCTCAAAGAAGTAATGGTACAAGGGCCGCAGCAAAAAGCAGTAATCAAGCTTTTAGAAGAAAAGGGAATCCGCCCTAATTGGGTCGAAACCACTGACAAAACAGTGAAGAAGAAGAAATAAATCATGTATAGATACAGTACTCCAAGCAACAACCGCCATGCACTTACAATGATCGTTTGCATATATGTTTCTATAAAGAATACTTAAATTATATTAATTAGTTTTTGAGCTCTTTAAACATTCTGATTCCACCCATGAGTAAGACAACAGAAGCTGGACCCAGTAATGGCAAATAAATAGCTACCTTGTGTTCTTCAGGGAAAAATACCTGTTGAACCATCATCTTATCAAAGAAGGCGGATTCAGAACGCTGCAGTGCCGACCCTGCCTTGACAACCGCATTTTGCCATTCGCCAAGTTTAAGCGAGTCTAACGATGCCTTGATATCAGCGCACGCTTCTTCCACTCCGTATAAAACTGGCTTTGGAATGGCTATATTAGGAAGAGACTGGGATAACCTGTGTAACGACCCCAACGTTGAAGCAGCATCCTTGAGCGCACGGACGGTGGAGATTCTGGATAAAAAGTCAAGACGGAAAGCCGGTGAATTAGGTGATGTTGGCGCTCCTAGTAAAGAGAGCAACTGCGACGAGAATGTTTCCAGTACTGGAAGCAGATCCTCAGAGGTGAAATGATTGGACCTTGGTCTGTTTTTTATCATGATACCGCCCCACTGCGGGACAGAAAATGAGTTTGTAGAAGAGTTTCGAATGAACATCGGAGACTGGTCCTCGGACGGCACATAAAGAATAAAATGCAAAGTTGGGTAGGAATGGATAGACGTTAAGCTCCATTCCGCAAAGTTTATAAAGGTGGATAGGTTCTCCTTATCCAGGATATACTCACCAAATTCCGAAGGCTCAGGAAGAATTCCTCCCAAACTAGAATAATGCTGAACTTGAGTATCGACGGTGATATTCGCAATTCTACCCAGACTGTGTCTCAATGGAGTGAAATATTCTTCTAGCGCTTGGATAATATCCCATGAGAGTGGTTCCCCACCTCCATCAAACAATGAAAACGTCAAGTGGTATTTGGGCGAATATCCGACGACTTTTGTCGGGGCGTCCCTGTTCTTGAACAGCTCAATTTCTTGCGTGAAAACATGTTCGAGAAGAACTGTAGACACCAATTCAGGTATCTCTCCCGTCCCTACCATGTCAATGGTGTGATTTACCTGAATTTCCCTTCCAACTTCAGAGATGAGAAATGAGTCCTCGTCACTTAAGCGAAAGTCCACGTTGTAATCATTATACGTGCCTCGTCCACGTTTCACCTCTATCCGCCACCCAGTAACATTCAGTTCTCGCAGCTCCTTGTCAATGACGTATTGGCTAGCTTCAACCAGATCTGGGAATTCGTTCCCCACATTCAGATATACCGGCACCTCCACGTCTATTTCGGACTCAATATGCTTATCGTAGTAATCCATCAACGCATAATTCAATGGCGCCCTGTAGATGGAGGTTGTCTTAAGCCACATGGGAAATCCTACTATGGCGAAGCATCCTAAGAAACACAGCACAATCCACCGTCGCACGATTTTATCATCCACCATTTTTCGTTTTGTGTGTATGTGTGTGGTCAACTTGTCCCAACGCGGCATCGCTTTTAGGGTCACAATCAGAGCCTGCATGGAGGAGCAGAAAATCCTCAATTGGTTTTCCGTTGAATCAGCGACTCGAGCCGTAGACATGAAGATGCGTATATGTGACAGAGGCTTGAGGTGGATTTGGTGAATGACTCATACATATATATTCATAGAGGGTGCTTTGCAAGAAGTTCAGCCATAAATAATAAATTTTTTCAATTTTGAGAAAAGCTTTGGTACGCTCTATTTTATTAGAATCCACAGCCCATTCCTGTTTTTTTTTTAGCATCTGACAGAAGAGCAGCAATACTTGGCTGAACTGTAGTTCTGCCTGCTCTTGGTAGCATAGCAAAACCTACTGATATACACTCTCGGAGGCGACAAGGCAGTGTGATCTGGAGACGGAAATCCGCTGGCTATATCCCTCCGACGGCTCCTTTTTTCCGCGAAAAGAAGCAAAAAGATAGCACTGCGAAACCCGCCTTTATTATTTCTTCGTTTCTAGAAAAAAAAAAAGTTGACCACAGGGCAATTGGTTTATCTTCTCTAGCTAAGAGGTACACCAGCCAAACGGTTGTTTCCGGATTTCTAGCTTAGGTGGCTTAACATAACAGCTCAATTCAAGAGGATTAATAAATCTGCACACCCGAGGACGCCTATACTACCTCAGATGCTATTGTTAAATGTGCAGTCGGGACCATAAAAAGGGTTAGCCTCGCGGAAAACCTTTCCCACAGGGCAGTACTCACGGAGTAGGATTAAAATACGGGAGCCCAAGTTATACCGACTCAACTAGGCTTCATGTCACCAAACAAAGATTTGTATCCATATCACGGTCAGAATGATGTACCATGTTGTTATATGCATATTGGCTCTATGAAGGTCCAGTTTTACATATCTGCACGGGTGATTGTAGGCTCGGAGAAAAGAACTCGAGGATATTTTCAGGGGGATCGGCTAGATCAAAAGTTGGTGGTGTACTATTTCTTAGAAATATATGCATGTATGTGTACACTAGCCTAACAAAACCAAAACAACTCTGCTATAACTCAGTAATAATAGCGATATCTTCAGCTCAAGAGAGGAGCGTAAATCATGGAAGCGTATTCGCGGTGTCCGGTAGGTGTAGCTAACCAACTCTAAAGGAAGTTTGGTTTCAAACTCAGGTGCGGAATTCGGAAACTTCCCGGGAACGGGCCCCGATTTCCCCGATTTGCTGACTAAGACACACAAGTGGTGTGGTGTGTTTAGCACCGCAGCTGCTGATAAATATTTAGTAAGCTGATAAATAAGTATCACCCCGCCTCAAGGAGGTGCGGATATAAAAACGGGCGGAGGTGTAGGAGGGATGCGTGTCCCAATCGAGCAAACAAACAACAATCTTCGACCTACACACAAAAAATGACTCTCAAACTCTATAGCTTCAAGGGCGGATGCTCCATGGCAGTGTACATGGCCCTGGTTGAAGGTGAATTTGATTTCGAGGTTATCACGGCGGAAAAGACCGAAAAGGGCCTCATGGTGGGCGACAAGCCATTGAGCGAGATCAACCCTAAAGGCCGCGTTCCAACGTTGGAGCTTGAAAATGGAGAAATTTTGACTGAGGGTCCAGTGATTTCCCAGTACTTGCAATCGTTGAAGCCAGAAAAGCTTTACTTCCCAGAAGGCATGGCCAGGTGGCATGGTCTGTCAGTGCTCAACTTCATCTCCAGCGATCTGCACAAGTCCTTTGGGCCACTGCTCAATCCAAAAATGCCAGCCGAGGCGAAGGAACTCGCTAAGGAAAACCTCCACAGAAACCTGAGGCAATTGGATGACATGCTTGCCGGTGGTAAATTGTTTCTTCTCGGCGACAAGGCCTCGATTGCAGACTATTATGCCTATGTTTGTACTTTCTGGACTGGATTTCTCCAAATTGATGTCTCAGGATACAAAAACATGACCGCTTGGGGTAAGCGTGTCCAGGAACTTCCAAACGTCGCCAAGGTTCTCAGGGCATACGAGATCCCAAACAGATATTAGAGACTCTAGACAATGAGCATTAGATATGAAATCGTATTTGTTAGAATATAATTTTTTTTTATTGTAGTGGGCCGTTCTTTTCTATAAAAGAAGCAAAAGCATTACCGCCTTGCAAAAGAACTTTTCTCTTTTTTTTTTTTTTTTTTTTTTTTTTTTTTTTGCTACTTTACGAGGAAGAATTCGTCCGAGGTTACAAACCCCATGCGAATAACCAGTATGGGGACTAATATATTTACAGGTTTTTACACTTGGATTATGATGGACGGGCCAACAGTTGAAGAGATTGTCGTTCTACCGATCGAAGGAGCCTTCTTCTGGTCCATGGAGGCGATGGAGCCTCGGATAGAATCAGTTACAGCCACGATGTTCTGGACAATCTCGTAATCGGAAAAACTGCATCTTCCTATCGGAAGGGACAGCACACCCGTCTTTTGCTTGTAGATGGTCTCACCGGCGGCTTCGTGGATCAATTTGTACATGTTAGCAGCACTGGTGACGGTGCCTCTCTTGGCAGATGGCATAAGACCCTTTGGCCCTAGCACCCTCGCGACAGTATTCAATCGTCCCATCATATCTGGTGTCGCATATGCTCGTTCAAAGTTTATGACTCCATCACGTACCTGCTGAATGAGATCGTCGCTACCAACTAATGTAGCACCAGCCCGTTTAGCATCAGCAGCGGCCTCCGCATCGTTAGTGAAGACAGCAATCCGCTGTTCTTCTAGGGCCCGAGGTAGTCTGTAAGATCCCTGGACCATAGCGGCACCCTTTTCAGCAATCATGGACATATGCAAGGAGATGGTGGTGGCCTCAGCAGGTCGTCCAACCTCTGCTGCTCGTAGGTATCTAAGGGCTTCTTCAACATCCATACAAAGCGGACTCTTTGCCGCACTTCGAGCATCATCTTTTAGTCGAGCCATTCGTCGCTGCTCAGCCTTTTTGGTCTGTTCGCGCAATGATGCTTTCTCTCGCTGTTGCTGCAGTTGCTTTACGTCTGCCTTCGTACCTTCGTCCTTCTTAGTGTCCTTCTTCTTGGAGCCGAAACGGCCAGCTTGTGGCAGGCGAGCACTATGCGCCACTGGTCTACTACTGAATGCCAGTGGCCTGATTGCTCCTGACAGCCGGAGCGGGTTAATAATCCCTCGTGAAGCCATTCTGGTGCTGAGTTCGGTAAGTGCTGGGGATTGTTCAAAGTTTCTCGAGTGAAAAATTCATTTAACTAGTGAGGTGGGGAACCGCCCCTCGAACCGCGAGCGGCGCAGACTCATTAGCGTTGTACTACACTTGCCTTTGAGAACGTTTAAGTTAAAAGCAGCGTAGTTTTTCTTTAAGCCAAGAATCTAATTGTAAATTCTCACGCTTCCTTGTGGGAGGCTTTCCCTGGGAGAGGAGAAGGTTGACCCCGATTGAAGCTTTAATTAGAAAAAGCGGAAGGGGCCCGTCCAAACCTTCGACTATCTTCTTTTTCTTTCGAGCGTTGAATGGGCTTTATTTTCCCTGAATCGTGCCTGGAAAACATGAGAAGTTTTTCTCAAATTGGAATTCTGCTTACACGGTAATCAAGTCAGACCTACCATGGGTGAAACCCCACAGGCTACATCCTACACAATCCCGGAGTAAACAAACATGCAAGGTTGATTATTTGCATACAAGGTTAATTATTTACAAGACTAATGAGTTAAATACCATCGACCTTTGGCTTTTCTTCTGGCCAAAATCTTGCGTCCAGTTCGTGATCGTTTCCTAGCGAGGAATCCTAATCTTCTCTTTCGGCGGAGAGTATTTGGCTGATACTCGTTACCCATGGCCTTCCATCTGACTTGTGTGGCACCTGGAAAAGCAGTTAAACCAGGTAGAATGCTGTTGAAGGAAGGTTGTAGGCCAGAAGTGACCGCAGTGGAGGTCGGAACGTTTCGAACAGCTGTAAATGGATTTGGTCGAGTGCTTAAAGTAGACAGGTTGCGTCCAAACGACTGTGTGGTAGGCCGTATTATCTGTGGCTTTGAAAGGGCCGCTTTTAACATGAACATCTGCGTGAGTTTAGCTTTATTAACGATGTGTGATGCTCGACAAGAGTTGGAGCACTTCCAAAATTTCACTTCTACGCGCACGACATTACGCGCGGTAATCGAATCAAGTATGCTTGTTGTCTATCACTCTACTTTTTTTTTATCTGAAAATTTCAAAATTTCAAAAATTAATTCAGAGATAACAAGGTATTATGTCTTTTCGTCGTCGTCAAGAACAGCCTACAAGTGTGAAGATTGTGGGAACTGCCCCTGTGCATAATCCAGAGGCTGAGATCGCGTTAAGTTCGTATATAGACACGATTGAATATGATGATTCGGTTTCGAATCAATTGAAGCGTATCCAAAGAGACCTGAGAGGTCTACCTCCATTGTTAACAAACTCCACTACTGGCGAGACACAGCAACCTCAAGACACACCAATGGTGGATGCTCCTGAAACGGTTAGTGGCGGTATATCTAAGGAAGAGCGGAAGCGACTAAAGAAGGAACGTAGAAAGCAGGAGAAGAAGGACAAGGCTAAAAAGAAGACGAAGGGAGAAGAAAATGAAAATGAGGGCGCCGATGATGATGAGGAATAAGTTAATCTATATACTATTTATAATATGAACCTGTTTAGATGTAATTTGCAATAGTACGTGAACGGTCTTTCTAGAGTATGGCATAACCGTTTGAACATATTTCTATACTTCGGACCAAATTGAAGTCGTTGGTATTCTCATTCTTAGATCTTTTTGCCTTAAAGATCTAATTTTTATCGTATATCAGTGTACTCATTCATTCCGTTTTACTTCTTTTCTAGAAAAGAGGCCTGTGCACAGGACAATTAAACAAATGCCTTCCGGTGCACCGCTTTTGAGACACCGCCAGCTAAACTATCGGTTGAAAAACCTGATCATCTACAGGCTTGTGAAAAAAAATATAATACACCTCCATTGTGTCAATCCAATTGATTAAATCGGCCTTGGTAAGGTTTCAAAACCTTGTTTTCTTCAGTATACCACACCGCCAGCTTCAAAGGGAAAAAAAAAAAAAAAAAAATGCTATTAACTCCATTGCAAATATCTATTACAGTAGCTACAGGAGGGTTGGCCGCATGCCAGTTGCTCTTTGACGCTTCCGAAGTGTATTATAGAACAGTTAAAGTTGACGACGCCTACAGTCGATTAACGCTGACGGAACGAAACGATGCAATGATTAAAGGGTTCATTTGCATCCTAATAGCATTTGCTTGTGCTGGACAACTTCATTATCAGCCGACTGTAACATCACTCATGACGATGACTTTTTATCCGTCGGTGATTATGCTTTCTAATTATTATCTGATCATGGTACTTTCACTCAATTACCATTATCACAAAAGAAGGGACAACATGAGCCTTAGCGGTCAAAACAACGCGGAATACTTCTTATTGAAATGCCAGGAAAAATCATTGAAATTGGCAGGCATCACATTAGTAAACTTCTTTATAGGGACTGCCACCGCTCTGTACGCTCTTCATGCAGACATAGTAGCTCTCAGCTTGCTGTTTTTCCCCGTTACGTGCGGTTATGCATACATGTATATCGTTCTGTTAATTGTATCTACGAGATGGAAAAAAGCTTTTTCCGGGCATTAGAATAACAGCGGGTGATGCCTGGACAGGATTGCGACGTTTTCCTAGGTATGTAGGGTTAGAGCTATGTATACATCCAAAAACTTTTCCAGTCGGTTGTACGGGAAAATAGCATCATAGCATTCTACACTAAAAGAAGGATGAGCCACTACATATATATATATCTGTGTGTGTACGTTCCTCTCGTAAACTGGCGTTTCTTACTCGTTTCTCCAGTTTTCCTATAATCGCCTTCCAATATGTCGGTGCCAAAAAAAAAAGTCCCAAAACCTTTCAACAATGGAGAGTGAAAAAGCAGTGAACAAGGAACAGGAATATGTACATGAAGTTTACCAAGATATAGCTAGCCATTTTTCGAGTACTCGTTATAAGGTGGGTTTGTTTTGTTTTGTTTTGTTTTTTATTCTTCTTTTATCCTAATATCTCTAGCCATGGCCAATCGTCGAAAAATACCTAAACGGCCTTCCTAAGGGTTCTGTCGGTTTAGATATTGGGTGCGGAAACGGTAAATACATGGATATTAACAAACAAATCACAGTAATCGGGTCAGATAGATCATCAAACCTCGTTGAAATTGCAGCTACCAAGAATGACGTGGCAGTGGTGGCCGATGCGCTTGACCTGCCGTTTTCGCAAGAACGCTACGACTTTGCCATATCAATTGCAGTCATACACCATTTCTCTACACCGGAAAGAAGAGTTCAGGCTGTAGAAACGATACTGTCAATGCTAAACAAACAGGGGACTGCGTTGATATACGTGTGGGCTTTAGAACAGAAAAACTCCCGCAGAGGGTGGGACGTAGGAATGGACCAAGACGTTTTTGTACCATGGGTCACAAAAAAGGGAACCACTGAGGAAGTTGTCAGGCAACGATACTATCATTTATATAAAGAGCAAGAACTGGAAAGTGATGTGAAGACGGCTGGAGGTGCGGTTATAGAAAGCGGATATGAAAAGGACAATTGGTGGGCAATTGTCAAAAGAAGTGTATAGTATATGTATATAATGATATATGAGTTAACTATTTGTAGTGTTCTCTTTTCAGCTTTTCACGAACCCTACACGCACGGTCCTCAGGTTAGCCTACAGCTAGTCCGGGCAGTAGACCCCGCCGCACAGACGCTGTTGCTTGGGACGGCAAAAAAAGGGCACCGCCCACCGGCACAAAGATACCCATTGACCGCGAACGTGAGAGAATAAAGATGAGTCGACGATGGAGTGGAATCAACAGCTTCCAGCGACTAATAAATCGCTCTGGAAGCCAGATCAGACCGTCTAGCCGTAATTGGATGCAAAGTGCTAAATTGTATTCTACACACCAACGCAAGACCAATTCAGATGACGAAAACGTCAACAAAGATTCCCCAAAACAGAAGAAGGAACAATCTGGTGTAAAGGGCAGTGGAGATTTGAGTAAGTTTCTAGCAGAGACAATCAAAGCTACCGGCCCTATTTCTCTGGCTTCCTACATGAGACAATGCTTGACGAACCCTTCTAGTGGTTATTACACTAATAAGGACCCGTTTGGTGTTTCTGGAGATTTTATCACATCCCCAGAAATCTCGCAAATGTTTGGCGAATTGGTCGGGATCTGGATCTTAACTCAATGGCTAGCCCAGGGCTGTCCACCAAAATTCCGTATAGTGGAATTCGGTCCTGGTAGAGGCACATTAATGGATGATCTTTTGAGGGCAGGTAGGTCCTTTAAGGACTTCACCTCGGCTCTTACTGACATCTATATGATCGAGTCCAGTCCTACTTTGAGAGAAATGCAGAGGCAACGATTATGTGATGACGTCTTTAGCCCAGTTGATAGTGGCTATAAATCCACGACCAAATGGAAAACGCCAATTTTCTGGTTTGACAACCCTAAAGAAATCCCTCGAGAGAAATCTGTACCCACTTTTATCATTGCACACGAATTTTTTGATGCTCTTCCGATCTATCAGTTTGAAAACACAAAGGACGGCTGGAGAGAGTTGCAAGTGGATTACAACATTCCAAAGGACACTACATTATTACCAGGACAAACCAAGGTCTTGGCTGACAGCGAAAAGGACAAACCAAAATTCCACTTAACGGTAAATCCGAACTGGACACCAACCTCCAAGGTGGTACCACAGTCCCATAAGCGGTATACAAAGCTGCCGGAAGGATCTAAAGTTGAGATCTGTCCAGATGCATGGGATGTTGCTAACCACATTGGATCGATTGTGGAACATTGCGGAGGAGCTGCTCTTATTGTGGATTACGGTCCTGCGGCTACCATCCCTGTAGATTCGTTGAGGGCTATAAAGGATCACAAAATTGTTAACCCGTTCGAAAACCCTGGTGAGGCCGATCTTTCTACTGACGTTGACTTCCAGGCTATTAAGATTGCCGCAATGCGAGACCATAGTATTGATGTCTATGGACCTGTCATGCAGGGCGATTGGCTTCATGCTATGGGGATTGGTGCTCGGGCTACTCAATTGGCAGATAATCACAAGGAAGAGGAGGGTAAGAAGCGAATTGAGCAGGCATACACTCGATTGACAGAAAAAGGAGGCGGCGCTATGGGCAAGGTTTACAAGGCCATGTGTATTGTCCCACGGGGTGTAAATGAACCAGTTGGTTTTGGTGGAAAGGTTGATGATACTGCCGATGATACTGTTAATGAGGAAAAATAATTAAACCCCCCCCAAAAAAAAAAAAAATGCATATATCTACATCTATATATTCATGCATCGGCGAAGACTACTGTCACACAATGTAATAGTACTGAAATAAATTAACAAGATAACTGCAGCGGGGGAAAGCGTTTTTCACGAATTGCTCGGAAACGTTTTCCAGGAACTCATCGAATCATCCGTAACCGCCCATGCAACACAATAATGCCTCAATAACAGGTCCAATTCCTCACGTTCGTCAAGAAACTCTAAGCGACTTATTCTCTCACTATCTTCAGTACTGATCCAGTTATCGTGAATAAACTGCATATCCGCAGCCAAAGATAAACCATCAAACCCCCAATTTTTTAGCCGTTTAATTTGGGATTCTAATGTCGGGTATTTGTTTAAAGTTGGCAATGAAATACCTCTCATTGCAAGGTTTTGCGTCATCACAACTCCAAACTGATCATTTCGGCCTATCGGCTCGTACAGAACCATTGACAATGGGCTTTCAAAACTCTTAACTAGCCATTGGACAACACTGTCACTCTCTTGTGGTTCTAAATAACACAGACAGCATTCGCTAAGCACAAGAGTAGGCAAGGTGACGTCCATACCTGTTAACAATGGAACACCCTCCTTTAACTGTCTCAAGTCCTTAGCGTGCAGATGATAATTTTGCTTGTGAATTTCAGAATCATCTGAATCACTTGGTTGTATAATATCCTTCAGTTCTTTATTATTCTTAATTGTTGTCACCTTCCTGGTCGTGCTCACTGGAAAGTCTATTTCATGCAGGACAAGACCCTCATTTTCGGGCAATAATTGGAAAGGTCGCGTGTCAGATCCTCCCCCTAAAGAAATAATCTGCTTCCCACCTTGCTTTATAAATGCATCTACCAGGAGATCAATTGACTTTTGTCTGATGTAGGTCCCTCTATTAATCAACGGTAACTTCGGGGCGAAAGATTCCTTACTTCTCTTATCATTCTTAATCCCCTCCACTAACATACCGATAAAAGGGTCATTGATATAGCCCTTGCTCGCTGACGAGTACTTGGATGCAAGTGCATCTACATCAGTAGCTTGTATGATCCGATCCCTTCTGCTGGCTCCTAAGTTCCGGTTCATGTTAGTATGGGTATTTCTTTAAAGAGTGCGCCGCTTTTGGGATGAGGAGCGCTGTGAAGAGATGTGGGTAGTGGCACGGCTGAAATTCAACGCTTTAAGCGCTATCATACGTATGCGTACGTTAACGTTAATCTTGACTCTGAAAACTCTGAAGTTTGATTATTCACCATATCATTCGGTACCTTTCCAGAATGGCTTTTAGGAATATCATGCGCGTGAGAAAATGAGTCTAGTGTGCTCGAAATTTTGATTTCTCGATTTTTTTGTCAAGGGATGTCTCGGGGAACAATGACAAAACCGGTTTTAGTAATTAAAGAGCCTTCCTCTGCGGTTTCGTATTTGTCTCCGGTGGTTATTGTTTGTTCCATTTCAGCGTACCTTAGAAGTTACCTGACAATAAAGTTTCATGCTTTTGCAGAAAACTTATTTTAGAATTGATTTCCACGAATTTTTGCTTATACCAATTCCTATAGTGGCTACCCTATTTTTTTCCTCTTCCACTCCGGTATTTCCTCAGTTCCACACGAAATAAGGTGCCTATTCACCGGAACAGGATAGACCGGTCCAATTTCAGGCTTCCAAAAAATACATTGTTTACGCTACACTCAAGAACTAACTGATAAGCAGAAAGTTTACTTCGCCGTCGAGCCAATGCCAATAGCTTTTTCTATTGATTTTATTACTATGCGCAGCTGTTTGGTTTTTGCTTTTAAGGTTAGTTGATTTTATCGGCTTGTTTATGATTAAATGAGGTCCCTGGATGAATGTTTAGCTATTCCAAATCCGGAACAATAATTTATTTGTATTCTGACGAACGCAGAGGAAAGGAAATAATAATAACAACAGTAACAGTAATCAGCCCAAACACGGTGGCATATATAGCAGAGATGCGACCCTCCAAGTACTTCCATATATTTGTTGACGATTCTATAAGTATACTATCCAATGAAATGGCTGTACAAGCTTAAAAAATACTCAAAACAATCCAATAAAAAAACCAATAATCGGAGTTTATCAGAAGGTGCATCGCCAAATCGTCGTCTAGAAAACGGCTGGACTGGAGGTAAACTTATAAACAAGGCGCATTCAAGCATAACAATTGGCGATGTCTTTGCCGTCAACATCGATGCATTCAAATCCGAAGACAATGTTATCACTCCAAGTACTTTTACTGAAGACTCCTCGCCCCTTTTTCCAAACGAAATTATGGAAATAATCGTTCAGTATCTTGGTCCAGGTGATATGACAGCCATGCGACAAACATGCGTTGCATGCTATGAGATGGTCTCAAATATATTATTCCAAGAAATGCATATAACATGTGAAGCTTTTTCAAATTCCAGATATACTTCGTCAGTCAGACTTGGAAACTTGGAATATAGTAGCATTCACAGTTTTATCCATGACGGGAGGAATGGTGTACAACGATTGAGACAGATCAAGCGGATACTGAGCTATGTTAAAACCTTGAAAATTACTTGTTTATCGATGAATGATTGCCGGATTCCTGCATGGAAGGATTCATTTGTTGACTCGGATATCAACACGTTATTGAATTGGATTGTATACACATTGGGTCCGGTCGTTCTTCCATCTGTCAACACCTTAGACATTGTATTCACAGCAATAACTGCCACAGTAAATAGGCGTTACCCTATGTTCAAAAAGGTGTTAAACAAATTGGAACAGAGCTATCCAAAGGCGACAAAAATCTTCACGTTGAATATGAGAGTTGATACGAATGTGCGCATACCTGACAGCTGCAATTTGGTCCATTTTCAAAATATTGCATTTGAATTGGCGGATACAAATCCTGCGCTAATTGAGTATGTCATTGGCTCGAAGTTACCGAGTACTCTGAGTGGGCTAATGATTACAACGCCTATTAACTCGTCTGCCGATATGCTGCACAGTTTACTATTCAATACAAACCTTACTGGCCTATCATTATCCTTCTCTCATGAGGTCTCTGCAAGTGCATTTTTTTCTGTAGCTGTGCCTATCTTGCCGATGTCGTTAAAAAATTTCGAAATCAAGGAACAACCTGTAAGTGACTCTGCTCAAACACATATGGCTACCTTCAAGTATCCTGCTGAACATGTGGAGAACTTGTACATCACAAGTGATACAGGTTTTGTTGTGAGACAATTCAAATTTTCCAACGTCAGGGATTTGGAATATAAACCATCAAACAACAGTGCGTCGTTAAATCCTCAATTCTTACCAACTTTCAAGATGGTTATGTACCACATCAGGTCGAATTTGACGAGATTGAAGCTTTCTCTCAATGTGGACCTCCTGAATTCACTCAGCCATTCTTTCACACCCTATCCACCAAAGCTGAAAATAGCATGTTTCTCTACTACTGGGTCATTTTCTGAGTCCAATTCAATAGGCTCACCATTATGGTCTACTAGGCGCTCGATAACAATGATTCTTGTGGATACAACAGCGTATCACAAAATGAGCGGGTTTCTGACTTATTTTCTTAGGTTTTCACCAATTTTTATACACTCTTTAGAGCCACGAGGACAAATTGATCCGTATTGTCAACAGTTTCTCATTCCCCGTCAAAACAGTTGGTACGAAGTTTATGCTGAAAGATTTGACAACACCGATAAATTCTATCTCGAATAAGGCTCCTCCTTTATGCAATAAGTATCGTGGGCAAACACAACAAACGGAAAGAACCTAGATTTAAGTTTTCTAATAAAATCTGTTCAGCAGTTATTTACCTATATATCTTCTTTCTAATGCAGGAGCGTTCTTCACAACCCTACAGCTTTCCAAGCTCGGCGATAAGATAAGGTCTAAAACATGGAGGACTAATTTTTACGGTTCTGCGGACTGAAATATACGCAGCTGAAAATAGATGGTGCGGTCGGACCTTGGTTGAGTCATGACGTTAACATAATCTACAACCTAACACAGAAAGATTATAAAAAAAATTAATAGTAATAAGAGAAATGGGATTAAAAGCAGGTGAGTAACTTGATAGAATAGTTATGACCCCGTACTAATACTGTTTAGGTATTCTTGGTGCTACGGGTTCCGTTGGTCAAAGGTTCATCTTACTGTTGGCCGACCATCCTGATTTCGAACTAAGTGTATTGGGTGCATCCTCTAGATCTGCTGGAAAGAAGTATGTCGCTGCTGTCGAAAACAGCTGGAAACAGACTTCCCAAATTCCTAAGATTGCTCATGAAATTGAGGTCAAGGAATGCACTGTTGAAAATTTCAAGGGCTGTGATATCGTTTTCTCCGGTTTGGAAGCTGAGTTTGCCGATACCATTGAAAGGGAATTTGTCGATAACGGGATCAACATTATCTCTAACGCAAAGTCATATAGACGAGATCCTCAAGTCCCATTAGTGGTCCCAACTGCCAACCCAGAACATTTGGATGTTTTCAAAAACAGAAAAGGCTCTGGTAAAGGTCATCATATCTGTATTTCGAATTGTTCTACAGCGGGGCTGGTCGTTCCACTCAAGGCTTTGCAAGAAAAATTTGGACCTATAGAAACTATTGTCCTCACTACTCTTCAAGCTGTTTCTGGTGCCGGCTTTTCTCCTGGTGTTCCTTCCATGGATGCTATCGACAACTTGGTTCCTTATATTTCTGGTGAAGAAGACAAACTCGAATACGAGCCATTGAAGATCCTTGGTACTTTAGATTCCACCGGTACTGGATTCCAGAACATTGCCGAAAAGGATCTCAAGATCTCTGCTACGTGTACTAGAGTTCCAGTTACCGATGGTCACACCGAGTCTGTTGCTCTCAAATTTGCTAAGAGCCCAGCTCCTTCTATTGAAGAAGTGAAAAAGGCTCTTCAAGAATTCAGTAATGAATGCGACCCCAAGACCTGTCATTCCGCACCAGAAAATCTCATTGAGGTTCTTGAACAACCAAATAGACCACAACCACGTCTTGATCGCGATCGTGGTAATGGTTACACTGTTTCGGTGGGTCGTGTTCGAGAAGACCCAGTGTTTGATCTCAAATTTGTCTGTCTTTCTCATAACACAGTTTTGGGCGCTGCTGGTTCAGGTATCCTCATTGCTGAGCTTCTCAAGGCAAAAGGTCTTCTTTAAAAAGCTGTACATATAAACAATACAATAAGTGTTCAAATTAACCGTGTGTGCCGAAAAACTTCCGTTGCATCTCCGCTCTGAGGGTTTAATTTAAACTGTGTCCGACGGCCGGAGTAGGCCGGTCATGCTGCACCAAATTTTTCATGCCCCTTATAGACGTTAGCGGGCTGGATCCCATCGATGAGAACAATGTCGAAGAGCATGTCTTTGAGTTATTTGTGAACCGTACGGTTAATGAACGGGACCTGGGATTTGTTGCGGCGAAAAAGAATGTTATTGAGATGAATATAGGCGGTGAAGACTTGGAGATCAAACAATCTATCTCCATGTTAAACTCTTCGAGTGAATCGTCTACTACTGGGGCTGTAGCTTGGAAAGTTTCTCCCTTATTTGGTCAATGGATTTTAAGCCAAGAAAGCTTGTTCCATAAACTAGTATCCACCGATACTGTGTTTTTAGAGCTGGGTAGTGGAGTTTGCGGAATTTTGGCTGTCACAATCGGCCCTAAGGTTAAAAAGTTTATCGCCACGGATCAGGAGCATTTACTACGTTTGCTGAAAGAAAATATCCAAGAAAATGTTCCGATTCATAGTGAAAAGAAGAAGAAGAAGAAGAAGGCGTTACCGATCGAAGTAAGAGCTATAGAGTACGACTGGGAATACGCGGAACAATTGATAGTAAACTTGGAAGATGACTTGACAGGATTAGAAGCAAACGGCGTGATTGTAGCGTGTGATACTATTTATAATGATTTCTTGATCCCTCATTTTGTTAATGCATTGATCATCGCGGCTAACAAAGTTGGGCCTGGCTGTCATATTATCATTGCTCAACAGCTGCGAGCCGAGGCAATTATGGAAGCAGTTTTGAAGGAGTTGTTGAATAGAGGGTTTATCCTGTGGAATGTTCCTGAAGAACATTTATCTGCCGAGCTTGTGAGGGGTTTTGCGGTGCATTATCTTAACTATGATCCCAACAATGCATAGGAGAATGAGTGGTTGGTTCCTATTAAATAGAATTTGTATTATACAAAAAATAAATATTACATGTTAGTGTGTGTGTGTGTGTGTGTGTGCGTTAGCGCAGGAACTCCATGAGGTCCATGGAACCTTCGCTAGATGCCGTGGAAACTTGATCAAATTCGATTGGTTTCCGAGGAACCGGGTTGAGTTCAAGTTCTTGTGCAGTTGTATGATCGAATGGGTTAATATGAGCGGGTTTAGGAGGTTCGAGCGGATCGAATCCGTTATGGTTGCCGCAAGTTTTGGGTGATTGGGATGCAGCGGATGAAGAGCGGGAGTTGCTGGAATAATCATTATAATCAAGTTGACTTCCTTTGTTTATTCGAACTGATGTCTTGCGGTCATTGTTATTTGGGACCGTTTTAGGCGAGGCGTTATCACTGTGTTCACATTTCTCGTTCTTTTCAATGTCAATTTGTTCCTCGTTTTGGAAGGTTAATTGTTTCTTCACCCAACGACCGTTCTCCCTGGTGAAAATCTTTTCTCGGCCACGGTTTCTCCACGGATGCTCTCTAATGATGAATGCGACAGTGTCCACGGCACAATTGAACGGCATCATGAAAGCGGAGAGCGCAGTGATCCAATAAACGGGGCCGTGATCGAACACATAGTTATACTGTAGACATTGAAGCACGAAGGGCGCTAGCCATAACAGGAAATAAGCAAATGGATAGATAAAGATCGATTTGATTTGTCGCTCAATCATGGATCGACGGACCTGAAATTTGACCACGCTGTCTCGCTGGAATTCCATAATTGCTGACGTTTGCGTGTCGGATCGTCCGTTGTTGCTGCCAATGTTATTGCCGTTTGTGCCATTGCCTGTCTTGGGCAGCCGCTTATCTAAATACGCAAAGCCAGGAAGAGTGGAAATTCCCAGGACAAATGCCTTCCCGATGCGACGGAGCCTGCCACTGAACCCGGTATGGTACAAATCTTCATCTTGGGCTGCAAAGGCCTGGCTTTGGCGAAAGTCTGAGATAACACGCCTGTATTCCAGCTTTACGTGGATATAGATGGCCAGGTAGATTCCAAGAATGGCAATCAGAATGATGTACCGAGGAACCCACGACAGGACCAATCTGTACCATATTGGCCGGACCGGTAGATAACACCAGGTGATGTAGGGCAGATAGGACTTACGCCCGTCATGGATAAACGCCAAGGAGGCCAACAGGGCAGGGATAAGGATGTTGGCACCGTAGACATAAAACCTCCATTTATAGAGCCCGCCCTCTACGCCGTTGCTGTCGCGTCGAAAGACCAAAAGGGCGGTGTGGACTGCCAACGCCAGAACGGCCAAATCGGCACCTTCAATAAACGACGACGTGAACCATCCGACAACGTCACAGAAGTTGACGTTGTTGTAGGATGCGGGCACGCTCAGCACTCGGGCTGGATACCATAGGAGGATGATAGCCTTGCCGAAATCGAAGAAAATGAGCAGAAAAATGAGGTGATGTCGGAACACCTTCGTTCTCATGTTGATGTAGAGATAGAGGAACACGAGCCCGAATCCTATGCTTGTGATGCTCGAGGAAACGCTGACCCATCGTAAGGTGGTAAGTTTCCCCTGGCTGAAGTCGTCCACTCGTTCGGTGTACGGGTCATCATAGGTGTTTTGCGCCATCGTTATTCTTCTCCATCAAAAAACAGCACTGCAGCGACTTTGTTTATAAGCTGGCTTGCAAGGAGGCGTGTGTGAAGAGCGCTAAGAAAAAATTGCAGTTCGTATGTGCGGCGATCAGCCTTTGAACTGCATGACAGTCGCTACCTTCCCAAAACGGACGATTGCTTTTGGATTGACAGGTCTATATGTATTGTTTCGATTTTATTTCCCGAAGGCAACTTTGCCAGTTGTGCACAATCGAGCTACTTATTTTGTTGCATCGTTTAGGTTGTCCTTATCCTCTGGACGGGTACTATTGTGTAGAAACCTTTTTTTAAGGGGTGGGTAGAGTGAAACCCTAATCTTCACACACACAAACAGATTTTCTTGAACATCCCAATGCACTAATAGACAGGGATTAGCCATACCAAAGCAACAAAAACAACGAACAGCTACCTAACCAGCTATTGCGTAGAGTCTCGCATTTACGATCATCGTCTATTTGGTAAAAATATAGTACTAGCTACTTCCGCAATCTGCAGGCTGCTTATGCAGGCTCGTTGTGAGAATAAAAAAAAAATTGAAAAAGAAAAGGGGGTTCAGATCTGGAACAAACATGTCAGTAAGGCGGGAATGTGGGTCCTAGTCGAGCTGTGTGTGTCTGCTGGACCGCGGGCTGGGATATAGCATCCCACGGAATGATCGGCAACAGCGAGTGTGTTGGCTATTCCGATAGTTATCTCTCGATGCATATGGCCAGTGTTGGTGTGTGGGTGAAGGTTTCACTACTCTAAGCTATGTGGACTCCGACTGTCGGGGGTGGTTGTTGTTAGAAACAACTACGACAGCCCATGTTAACTATATATAATGTATGTATAACAGGCGAAGCAATAGCTGGGGCCTAGGGTTGATGCACAAGCCAAGAAATAGACTAGCTAGCGGTACTAACTGCACTGTTACTGCCATCCCACGCTACTATTGGGCCGTATGATATCATGATTGGCACAGGTCACAGTGAATCTGATGAGACATTGGCATTGTTAGCGAGGCTGGATCCAGGCTGTTATAGTTAATTGGAAACAGCCCCAGGCCACATAGAGCTACCATTGTTGCTTCTTTTTTCCAAGGTCGGCCGGAGGCACATTGGCCCTCTTTTCGGAGAAACAAGAGGCCGAGCGCTACACAGGCCCGCATAGACAGACGAAGTCGCTTGCGGAGAGATTCTAAACCGATATAATCGCCTACAAGAGATAGTAGATGCGACATCTGCTCACCCTCTGCGTTGTATTGATCTCCGCTGGGGTGGTAGAGCGGGATCCGCTCCGACAGGCCTAGATGTGTGGGGGATCAGATAGAATCGAGATCGCAGAGGTAGTACTAATGTCGATCCTATACATGTAACTGCTACGTTAATGGCAACCGTCTGAGTGGATGCAGCTCTCCCCTCAATTCCCGCAGGCTATATAAAGTGCGTCGTCGTTTTCTGTTATCCCAGTGCTATAGACTAACGCGAATAAACAATGTTGTGGTGGCACCATGCAAAGTTCGGAATGTTTATCCATTATGGATTGTTTTCCTCTCTGGAGGGATCTTATAAGGGCAAACCAGTCGCCAAAGATGGTGCGGAGTGGTATCAAGAAAGAGCAGGTCTAGACGACATTACCTATCAAAATATGGCTTCATTCACTCCTAACCCGGGTGTGACCGACGCTTGGGCGGAATTGGCAAAGTCTGCAGGTGCGGAATACGCTGTCTTGACTACCAAGCACCATGAAGGGTTTGATCTATTCAATTCCACCGTCACTGTGGGCAATTATTCCGCCCCTACTTACATTGGGCGGGACTTGGTCAAGGAATTCACCGAATCGTGTCGCGACCACGACCTCAAGGTAGGCTACTACCACTCAAACATTGACTGGCATCATCCGAAGTATGATTACCGCATTTCGAAAGAATTACCCTACCCATTACATGAACGGTGGAGAAGATCCAACAATACAGATGAGTTCAAGCCAGATCAAAAAGAATACATCAAGTTTTTCCACCATCAAGTGGATGAATTGCTCACAAACTACCAGACTCCGCCCGATATCATGTGGTTTGATTTCTCCGCTACCGACTTTGACGGGGAGAAGGCGTGGGGCGCCGATACTTTGATGAAACATCTGCGCAAGGATTATCCAGATCTCATCGTCAACAACAGACTGTACCGCCGTCCAGAAGCTGGATATTCCGGCATGGGCACCATGGACATCACCAGCGAATTGGATCCTAAATACGGTGATTTCATCACCCCAGAACAAGATGTCCCCAAGCAAGGTATGAAAGACGTTGCCTGGGAATCCTGCATGACCATGAACAACAACTGGGGGTACTCCAAATTTGACAAAGATTTTAAATCATCAAAATTGTTGATCCAAACCCTTGTTGACGTAGTATCTAAAGGTGGTAACTTGTTGCTGAACGTAGGACCCAAACCTGACGGAACAGTTCCAGAAGAATCTGTCAAACGAATGCACGATATCGGTGAATGGATGAAGGTCAATGAGGAATCCATTCGTGGAACTCAGCCATCTCCGTTCTATGAACCCCCTGCATGGGGTCGGGTCACACAAAAGGGTGACCATTTGTATCTCCATGTGTTTGATAGACCCAATGGCACTGACACTCTTGACCTCCCAACTCGGTCTCATGTGAAGCCAATTGAAGCCCGTTTGTTGGCGAACAACTATCCCCTGAAGGTTCAAACCACTAAGGGTGGTATTAGTGTTGAATGTCCAAAGGAACTTCCTGATCCAAACTCATCCGTAATCAAGCTTAAGATTAGATACGACGAATAAAGTAGGGTAAATAATTAAAATTCATCATAATGCTTTTCCTTTTGTTTTGCTTCAAAAAACTCTTTGTGTAGTATAATTCCAGATACAATAACCGGTCCTAAGAAAAAGGGTCGCGTTGGGAATACAGATCACGACTTTTTTTCAAATTAAAGCTCTAATTTAATGGACCGAAAGTAATGTTTGGGTTTCAAAACAACACAAACAGTGGCAATGGTTCTCAAAGTGCTTTCGGACGGCCTTCTTCTGGTGGAAACAATAACAATGCCTTCAACATGAATAACAATGGTAACTCCAGGCCCCAATCGGCTCCGTCTTCAAACTTTCGAGGCAGAGGAGGATCTAGAGGAAGAGGACGTGGAAGAGGCGGTGGAAGAAACAACAGGAATGAGGAGAGAAGTACAAATTTTTCGAATGTAAACTACTTCCAGGGAGGTACTTCTCAACCGGCTGTGAATTCACAGCCAACTCCACCCGGATTCAAACCTCGACAAAGAAAAAAGCGGAAAACCCCGCCATATCTATTACCAGGACAGAGTTCGGTTCAGAAAATCACATCATCCCCGGACCCATGGGATTTGGAAAACCAGCGGCGGATGTTGGAAATCGAAGAACAAATGGGACAAGGTGATATGCAGTCATTGTATGAAAAAGTAAGTTTGCTGAGGGTATATTGATACGGTTCGATGTTAATATCTATAGTTTCAAGCAATGAGGGAAGATGAACGGAAAGAAATGGAAAAAAGAGGTCTGGTTGACAGACAGGACACTCGGAAGAATTTAAGCGAAGCAATATCTTTCGTAGGCACATGTACTGATATGTGTCCGACTTTTGAAAGAATTCGAAGAACATACGAAAACAACTTTAAGCAGATGGAAAAAGACCCAGTCACTGATAAAGTCACTCGTCAATATGCGATTAAGGCTTTCTCACGTCCAGCAGCTGGACAACCTCCTCCGCTACCATCAGACGTCAGACCTCCATCGGTCTTGAAGTCTACGCTGTACTATTTAATTGACAATGTGGTGCCAAATTTGCCTGACTCTCATTCATTCCTATGGGATAGAACACGTTCCATTCGACAGGATTTTACATACCAGAATTTCGCGGGTGATGAGGCTATAGAGTGTAACGAGTTGATTGCCAGGATTCATATTAGTACGCTGCATATTATGGCTGGATCGGACCAGGAATATTCCCGGCAGCAAGAGCTGGAACAGTTTAACAAGACCTTGCAGACGTTATCAGAGATTTATTCGGAACGGCGCAAGCTGGGCTTACCGCAGGCACCTCGGGAAGCTGAATTCAGAGCGTACCAGCTATTAAGTCATCTAAAAGATGCTGATATGGAACGACAAGTGCAGGAGTTACCAATTGATTTGTTTGAATCCAAAGAAATCCAGTTAGCATTGAAGTTGCGTGGGTTGATTCAGCAGAATAACAGCACTCAGCGTGGGACTGTGTATCACGAAAATGCCGCAAATTTTTTCTCGTTATTCTTCAAGTCGGTAAAGACTGAAGCTCCTTATTTATTTTGCTGTCTTTTGGAATCAGCATTTAATGATATCCGGTTCTATTCGCTAAAGGCAATGTCACGAGCTTATCATCAACGTGGGAAGCCATATTTTATTACCCGGTTGTCTGAAGTTCTTGGATTTGATAGCACTGAGGATGCCGTGGAGTACTGTGTATATTACGACCTGCCACAGACAGATACTGATTCTGAGCCATGTATAGAGGTTACGGCTTGGAATGAGGCCAATGCGCTGTCAAAACAACCTTTATCTCAGGCTTACACTAAATGGATAAACCAAAAGACCGAAAATCGGACAATTCAAGACATTATTTATAATGGAGACCGTTTTGGTAAAGAATTTGACGTGCCCAAGCCTCAAATCTCTTCGCTACCGCCTAAGCTTCCTGTCTCCTCGGGATTCAATCCCCCAGCTCCATCAACTTCCAGAGCACAACCTACCTTTAGTTTTGGAACAAAATCGTCATCATCTGTATTTGCGCCGGTATCCACTACAATAGCTTCTGCTCCAATTCCCGCACAGTCTGTATTTTCAAAGAAAGAGCCGGAGCAACAACAGCCCGCGGCACAATTCCCAAAGAAAAAGCCTGATTTCACGTTTAAGGTGCCGGAAAAGCCCAAGCCTTCGCAAACGCCGATTGTTCCACAGGTGAAAGAAAAAGAGCCGGAAAAGCCTGCTGCTGTTGCGCCACCGCCACCGCCTCCTCCTCCGCCTCCGCCGCCAAAATTCACGACGGAAGAACTTCAAACAGATGCCAATCTAGTTTTGAAGAAAGTTATCGGGCCAATTCTTCGAGAGGAGATTGTTCCAAGTCGGTGGAACGCCATTATTGAAGCACGAAATGAACGGACTAAGGCGTTAGAATCTTTGTCTAACGAGGTTTTAGGCAATCTAGTCAATAGTCTAGTGAAGGACCAATTAATAGTTTCACAGGCAAAAGTGTACAACAATAACCGGTTGAGGCGTGCTGCTATCCACGCCATCAAGCAGACTGGTATTGTTGCAAAGGAGCGGGCAGACGAAAAGAAAAAACGTCGAGAAGAATACGAACAGGTGACCAAGCTGTTGGGACGAACCAGTTCGTTTAAGCGGTCCAATTCTGGCCGTAGAAAGAGCTCTTTGAATCAGAAACAACAAGTGGAGCTAATTAATAAGACTCGTAAGGAGTCTAAACTTGCATGGGAAAGAATGACTGATCTCAATCAGCTCGTTTTACCGGGAATTGCACGGACATTCAAAAAGCTTCGGTCATTTGATCGGACGGTACAACTTGCATTTTTCTGTCAGGATTGGGAAAATACCACTGGACAATGGCTCAAAAATAAGCTTGATCTAGAATGGCGCGGACATACTTTTGGTAGAAGTTTGACGGATAAGAAGACCGGGACAACTGTTGAAATTGCAGCTTTAGAAAACAATTCCAAGCGCTCTTCCAGAGTGTGTAGTTTGCTGTTCGAGTGTGGGGTGTCGACTCCTGAATATGACTCGATTGCTTTGAAACAGATTCTGAGTTTTCTGGCACAATCTACCATATACAAGTTCACATTGATTTTGGTGTACTGGGGTGATCTGTCGGAAATTGAATTCCTTAGTCTTTTGGAGCTTGACCAGACCCAGTACCCGGATATCTCAACTGCATTTTTTGTATCCATGGCCGAAAATTCTTCCTCTCAATTACAGAGATGTCTGCTATTTGCCAGTGAAGGTTTTGACGGCGATCTCTCGAAAGTTGGCCAAGCTGAGCGTGAGGAGATACAGCATGAACAAGAACTGGCTGCTCAAACCCGACAGAGCAAGAAGCAGGAACAAGAACGACAGAAGCTGGCGGCGTTGGAAGAAGAACGCTACCGCACAATGAAAGCAAAGAACTCTCTGCGACTCTTCAGTCGTCCGCCGCCATCTGCGTCAATTCCAAAGGAAATGGCCACGGGAACGCCGCCGTCTAGTGGTACTGGTGCTGCCGATGACACTCCTCTGAAGCGGAAACGAGACGAGTTTGTTCCTCGGGGGTTGGCCGAACTCAAAGCTCTGTTGTCAGATGTGAGTAAGAAGAGTAGGAATGGATAATCATATATCATGGAAAAGGTATAGAGAAGAATGTATTATTAATAAACCTAAGTGCGTTCACACAAGTAAATAGTTAGTATAATAAAAATATATATTATTATTATTATTTTTTGGATAAACCCAGGATATGCTGGATAGTGAAAAAAAAAAAAAAATTCATGTCACGTGATTTTTGATACACAAAACTATTACTTAAATGGGAATACTACTTCAATTTTTTCCAAGTACGGTCATACCTACAGGGCAACACTTTCTCTCGTTCGATCGGATATAGTTAAGCCTGTGAGGGCCATATTCAGTAGCGCGGTCGGAGACGACGCGCGAACGGATGGTACTGTACTTAAATTTTTTTGCGCATGCGCGCGCGCGCGGCCCTTTGATCACGTGACTGGTACCAGTCGCGCGCGCGCGGCGCCGGCACGCGGATCGATCCGGATCGGATCCGGAGACTGCAGCGCTAGCTATAGCTGCAGTAGCTTTTTTTATTTCACTTCATTTATTAACTACATATTCGTACACGTTTCCACTAAAAATATATACCTATTTGCGCAAATAAATTACTGTGAAGACCTTATAGCGGTCAGCGGGCTAGCTCGGTATTTATAGGGATAACAATTGTATTGATCTTTAGCTGCATGCCGGTACGGTGTAGACTACAGATATATATATCATGCGCTGTATATTCATGTACAGATATGCATACTTAAGCTTAACTGGTACTTATGAATAGCTAGATCTTAAGCTTGTATATATATTGGTTAGACGTGGACGAATTCGAGGCGAGGCCAGTCGTCGTCTACGATAACTGTCCATAGTACTATGTGCATATAAGCTATGCATAGATAATATTGATATATATGGTACAGTCCTTGAAGTGAAATAAATAAAATCCTTTTTTTTTTTTTTTTTTTAATTATGCATATCATATGCATACATATTTCTGAAAATACGAATAAATTACAGTAAAACGTTAGTATAGCACATGTTCAACTGCAATGTATGCATATGCATATATATAGGAACTGGCTTCGATTCTATTTTATTAGTGTAGAAGTTCTCTTGACCCGGACCCCCCTGTTTTATATTCGCGATTTTGGTCTAATGAACAGAGTTGGTTTCGAAGACTTGAACTCATTTAACTCCAATTCATGGAACAATGCAGGTAGCTCCGAACCAACCTAAATCACATGGACGATTTACATACGAGTTCGTTGTGGCGGCCGGATTGACTCATATAATGTACGCACTTTTCCCGCCTTCTTATTAGCTCTGCACTGGGGTATCAAAATTACCAAGGTCTTACAAACCTGCTAATCTTTAACTTCCTCACAGTTATAATTGTAGAGATATAATAACAATATTCAACATTTACAAACATAACAACTGGTTCTCCAAATATTTGACAGAAAGTTCCTTAGTCTGAGATAGGTAGCCAACACTGTCCATCTTCATTTCCAGTATTCTGGACCCATTCAAATCCTAAAATAAATTGTTAGTAACAAAGGCACACACACAACGTGTAAAACAAAAACTCACCTTCATCTTCTTTCCAACAAAAGTTGCCATTAATGAACATGCAACGTTGATTGCGAAATTATCATTAGCATTTTGAATCTGCGCCAAGGATCCAACAAGTCGACTACACATCTGTTCTTGCGATTCTAACGTAGAAGAGGACGAGGACTTGTTCTCATACAATGATGCATAATCCAAATAAATCTGCCCTCCAATTTCCCAATCTCTAATCGAATTAGACACCGGAATGAACTCATCCAACACTTCAAGTAACATTCCTGTCTTGTTTTGTATAATGGCTTCTGGCGCAACTTTGTTTACTAATGTACGATGAGCTTCTTCCCACTGCTTGGATTGAATCAAGTTTTGTACCTCCGCCAAATGATCTCCGTCGTATCGTGCTCGCAATGCTTCTACTTCATAAAGTGTCGTTGCCGGAATCTTTAATTCTTCAGTCACCTGTTGTCTCAATCTGGAGCTTGATTGAATTTCAGTAATATGGCTTGAAAGAATTCGTTTGACGTAACGATCACAAAGGTCATCATTTTGAACGTGCGACAGTACAAACAATGCTTCGAGCCATTTACCTTCGTTGTCCAATTGACATCCAAAGTCAATGCTCAGTCGATCGCCAACCCTGTAATGATTGAAATCACCGAACTGATGACTTGCTGACACTAACACATTGTAAATCAACCAAGGCACCCGAAAATCGGTTCTATTATTTCCAACAGGCTCTAGAACCGAGTTGAGCGATGGGTTTAACGATCCATATAGCCGTAACAGCTGATAACAAATATCGAACTTGACGTTGGAATAGCATGCCAACGGCTCCGCAACTCGATTCATACCATCACTAAATGCTTGGTAATATCTTTCAACCGCCTGAGAAATTGACTCGTTCTTGTTGCTTTCATACCATAATCTTAACCCAAATGCTCTCTTCCAGTCAAGCCCCTCCGATAAATAAAGTGTTTCGATCTCGCCATCTGCTAGCTTCTTTCCCTTCGAGATTGTAACATTCCCGCTGAGATATTCGTAAATCTTACGCACTCCGGACGGAATTTCGTGGAGAGATTTACTGTTCATCCAGCTTTCGAGTTGTTGTTTTGCATCATGCCTGATACCTTCATCACTACCTCCTAAAAGTGGAATAACAGTAGCCAAGTGCAAATTTCTACTCTTAACAGCAGTCTCAGCAGCTTGTTGAATTCTGTTACCGGATAAATGCAATAAAATGGTCTCAAAAACGTCCTCCTCACTTCTCTCCAATTCTTTGTCAACATCAACTTTGACGCTTTCTTCTAACCATCTGCTGAGCAACTTCCTTCTATGTTGTTCTTTGATCTTTTCTTTGGCTTCTTCCTTATAATTGTATGGAATTGTAGGGGTCCCGATAATTTGCTCGTTATCGAACAAAATGGATGCTAATTGCCACACACTTTTTTCGTCTTGTCCATTGTATTGTTCCAGTAAAAATTTAAACGTCATTTCTTCTTTCGGCGAGGTTATCGGCAACCCATTTTGTCTGAATGAAACACTAGAGAGTTTCAATTGGTTGGCCAATTGGTCACAGACGGTGACAGTGATAGTTGGACGAACGTCACTGATAAACATTCCAGACGAATTAGACAGAATCCCCCGTTGATCCTTCACGAGTAGTCTCTCATCGTTTTCATTAAATTTGGCAAGAGACCTCTTTGCAAATAAATCAGGAAGACGCAATTTTTCCGCTGCCTGTCTGTATTGTAAAGACGCACTCTTTCCCAACGAAATTGAACCGCCAAATAATGCACTATCAAGATCGGCAGCAGTAAACCCAAGATCGTCATCCAAGTCCTCACGTTGAGTGGACGGTTCATTCTTCGTTAATCTTACAGCAAGTGGTGAATTGAACCTCGCAGCATGTTGCAATTGACCTAGCCAGTTGTCGGCAACGAAACCGTCATCCTCTTCCACAACACTAACCATATTATTATCATTGTAAGTAGGGTGTTCGTCAGCGGTTGGAAGTGTCAGAATTTCACCTTCGCCACGATCTCGTGTAGGGGATCCTTCATCGCTGTATTCAAAGTCAACGTCACCTAGAATGTTTTTGCTGAGTGCAACATCATTCACATCAGTTTCATTTGCGGTGTTGTCAACCAAGCCCCAACCCTTGTTTGCCTTGTTTCCAAATGTATCTTCCATAACGTTACTATTATCCAATGAATTAAACCCTGAGCCGTTTAGTCCCATTCGTTGTAAAGTATTTTCAGGCTCAACATTCTGATCATTTGGTAATACTGGATAAAACGGCTCCTGCTGCTGTTCGAACGCAAACAAATTCTCAGATTGATGAGGCGGAAAATGCTCCTCTTCAGGGAATTGCAGTGAAGATGGAGGGTTCTGAAATAGCTGATCCTGCGGGGGCGGGTTTTCAAGAATTTCATCCTCATCATCTTCAAAGTCATCATCAAGCAAGCCCCATACACTGAAATGCGGGACTCGGAACGTCCAAAACCCATTGTCAATATCATAAGTTACAAACTCACCCCCTCTTGATTCAATAGCATTTCTCAACCGTGAAACATGCTTGATTAACCTTGGATCTTCCGGATCTTTAATTGGATGCTTTGTGGTCTTATCAACAGGGACAGCGTTTTCCAGAGTGACAGTTGCAGGTACATTCAGCTCCCTACCTTCAGGTGGTTTATTATTCTCGTCCGGATAAACACAGACTCTGCTAGGACCGAAAATAACCAAGTTCCCAAGTATATCAGACAAGTTTGAGATATGAGAAAGATCGACCGGAGAGTTGTAAGTAATTTGACCATATTTTTTTCGTCCAATTGTCAGGTTAGAAACAGCTGCCAGTTCCTCTGCAGAGTATTTGTACAACGAGGACAATGATGGAAACATCCAATAACCAGAATCGCTTCCGGATAATTGACTCAAATTAGCATTTTTAGCTGGAGATCTTTTGAGCTTTTGGAATGGCGATTGAGTTGTTGACGACAGGGGTAATTTGTTTGGCGAAGACTCAGTTGAGAGGTTGACGGATGAATCTTGCGACAACTTTTTTGCATGGCCCGACGCACCACCGTTTTCAATTGCCTTGTTCGGGGTTCGACCAAACAGGTTTTCCGCGTTCCTTTTTTTTCGGTTTATAATTAATTTCTTGACATCTGACGAGTGTGTTTCGGTAAATCGATTTGGTTTGAAATCATCTGTAGAACGCTCTGGACTGATATCTCTTGAATTGACTTGTTGGAAAAGCAAACTTTGAGATTTTCGCAGTGTTTGGTGTTCACGTCTTCCAAGTTGATAGGGAGAGTTTCTTCCAGCGGCCAGATAGGTTCTTGGCGAAGGGGCAGCCTTGAAGCTTTGAGATTTGCTTAACAGACCCATACTGGACTTTCGTTGGATTGGGGTGGCCGTCCCTGCTGGATTATTGGAACTTCTCTTTCTAGTTGATGATGTCAATGGGCCCAAAGATTTTCCATTCGAAGATAACGAACCAACGCTGTATGGTGCTTGGTCAATTGAAGCCACCAAGGATGGGGTTCCGTTGGATGCAGCAAACTGACTGTTTTGAGGGGTTCCAAATAAGCTGCTCGATGGAGTTGTCGTCGTATTGTTCGCCCCAAAAAGACCTCCGCCTCCTCCACCACCACCGCTTGATGGCGCTGGTTTTGCACCAAATAATCCCCCTGTGCCCCCACCAGCAGTATTATTCGAAGTGTTTTTGCCAAAAAGGCCACCACCACTAGTGTTCGTGGTAGTGTTGTTTGTGCTTCCAAAAAGACCACTACCAGTACCCGTAGTATTTGACTGATTGTTTCCAAACAAACCCCCACCGGTATTCGACGAAGTATTTGTGCTTCCAAATAGTCCACCACCAGTATTCCCTGTTGTATTACTATTTGTGTTGCTGCCAAACATACCCCCAGAGTTCCCGGTATTGGAATTATTAGTACTGTTTCCAAACAATCCACCACCGGTGTTACCAGCATTGGAATTATTGGTATTGCCTCCAAACAACCCACTGCCAGTGTTACCAGCATTAGAAGTATTGGTACTGCCACCAAATAATCCGCCTCCAGTATTGTTAGTGCTACTATTGGTGTTATTTCCAAACAATCCACCACCAGTATTGCTCGTGGTATTGGTATTATTCCCGAATAACCCACCTCCAGTGTTGTTTGTATTGTTGCCACTACCGAATAGCCCACCACCGGTATTATTTGCAGTATTGGAGTTGCTTGTACTATTTCCAAATAGACCTCCGCCGGGGTTGCCAGAATTACCAAATAGTCCTCCGGTATTATTAGTATTGTTTTGTCCGAAACCTGAGGTCGATCCAGCGGGATTGGGGTTCTGGCCGAAACTGAATCCACCAGAGGAAGACTGATTGTTGTTATTACCGCCAAAACTGAATCCTCCGCCTCCTGGAGTCGACTGGTTGGCAGTATTTCCAAACTTAAAGCCAGCACTAGGCGTCGATATGGACGAGCTTCTCTTATGACCACCAAACATGATCTGCCGTTGTTAGTGACTAAAATTCCTTCGTTCGCCTGTGTGCACTTACCTAAAATCGTCCACCAATTATTCCAGATCACGAACACGGTCTCAAACAACCAAAAACCCGGGCTTGTTTGTAGATTTTTCTTTTACAAGTTTTCGCGATCTCGATAAATGCGCGCGTCCGAGCTTTGAATTTTCGACGTTGGGAGGACAAACTGGGTGTATCCGAACATTGTTAAGATGCATAGTAGTAATTCCAGGAAAAGCGATGGGGTAATGAATTGTGTAACTAAAAATCTTGTGTGACCATTGAGGTTGATGTTTCGTCCATAGCTGTTTTTTTTTCTTTGGTCTCCTTCAAAGAACCACTAAAACACGATGGTCCCGGAGTTATTCAATTTCCCCGCACACTGTTGCCAGACCTCTCATCTTTATCGGTGACTGGCTACTGGATTCGGAAAGCTTTCAAGAGGTTCGCAAAAGCTTTGATATTCAGATTGAATTCTACAGATATAAGCAGTACGGGCTGTATTAGTGATAATACTTTACATTAGGAAAGAAAATTGAAGTCTAATTGATTGATCAGACACGGAATTTCCGTACAAACGGCGGTGGGCAGGAGGGACGTCATATGCGTCCCCTGCGAACTAATAGAACTGCTTAGTTTGAATGTAACGGTTTCCTGTTTTGTTCAATGGGTTGTATATAGTTCTGACTGACACAGATGATGTAATTTCTATTAGCATTGCGTACTATGATTAAATCAGTGCATTCCTTGAAAACTGAACTATTACATCAATAACACGGCGTGATGAGCTAATGAAAAATATGAAAAAAAAAAAAAAATAGAATGAAGGAAAAATAGCACTGATCTGCACTA
Source organism: Blastobotrys terrestris (assembly GCA_030674225.1). Lineage (NCBI taxonomy): Eukaryota > Fungi > Ascomycota > Dipodascomycetes > Dipodascales > Trichomonascaceae > Blastobotrys > Blastobotrys terrestris. The sequence goes on along the minus strand of JAJLUR010000026.1, from coordinate 37,633 downwards.
TGCATGCTATGCGTTTATAAATGAGGCATGCCACACCTCAAAGCCTAAACATACACATTCAATGAAAAGAATGACAACGAATCACATTGTTTCTTTACCATCAGAATTGCTGAATATTATAATTGAATCTGGGTTAGATGCACGAGATTTACTAAATCTCAGGCAAACATGCCAGAGGCTGTTAAAAGTAGTACAGCGAAAACTTCGTTTCAACCTACATATCCATGAATGCGGCAAAGCAGAAGTTTCCTCCTCCGAAGCGAAAATCTGTTTGGAATCGCAACATATATGTGATTTCAATTTGACTGAATTTGTATCGAATGACAAAAAGGAATTGGCGTTTTACCTCAGCAAAGTTTCCCATATTTTATTTGGTACTCTTAAATATAGAGTTACAACACGTTCAACGACTACGGAATCCATTGCTGACGTTGTGTTTAATTATTTTGAGGGAGTTCCAACTAACGAATTGGAAATGGTCCATAACTGCTATGAATCGTCAGTCATCCTTGATGATCCTGAAACGGTGAGGCTGCTTGATAGAGTGAATCAAACAAGCTTGAATCTCGCTGTTGATTTACACATCTCAGGTGGAAACACTACTACGCAAGCAGGTAAAACTATTACTATTGGACCACTTTTCAAACAAGTTAAGATCGATGTTGCTGATCTCTCGCTCTTTGATTTTTCACACTCTTTAAATCTGGAGGCACTTTTTATGACCCATAACGAGGAGGGAGAAATCCAATTTGATGACTTGCAGAAAAGATTTGAAAACTGCAAGTATTTGGAAAAACTGTGGCTTGAGGGATCCATGGAAACAACTTTCATGTTTAAAACATATCCTGAAAACTTAAAACAGCTTCATATCAATCAAGGCAGCGTGGACTTCCAAGACGGCTTTACCAAGGAAATAACCACAATCGAAAAACTTTCCGGAGGGCTATCAGTAATTCATATGGCCGATTTTTTCCCAAATCTCTCTGTTTTAAGTGTTTACCTATATTGGTCAGTTGATCCTGTGGAGGCCGGAATGCTTGTCCATGCTTTGGTTAAATTGAGAAAGCTAACCATCTACGTTGAATATCCGGATCTACTAGGTTTCATAGAAAGTATCCCGTTGGAAACTTGCGTACTTGAAATCTTGATAGTGAAAGCGGAACACCCCGCGTTGATAGTTGAACAGTTTGAACAAATTTTCAGACTAACAATGCTGAAGCACTTAGAATTTCGTTTCGCTGATTACGACGAAAGCACTTGGGAAGAAGAAGTGGAAGGAGAACAGCTGGTCACTGAATTTGTGAATTTTACTAAAATAATGGGGTTCCAGACAACAATTGAATATGTTTCGTCGTCGATCTACCCGAATACTATCACTGTTGAAACCAAAGTTTGAGGCGTTTTATCACTGTGGTCGTTGCAAGATTTCTATTTTTACACATCGAATACCAAATAAATAGATAAATAAAGGAAATCATCCTAGCCACATCTGAACCATGTCTATCCTCTGACGCGGAAAATATGCCTCCGGCGGCTTCTTTTTTCTCCGAAAAGAAGCAAAAAAGGTAGCTCTGCGAGGCTCCACCAGTGCTTTTGCTTCTTTTCTAGAAAAGAAGGCCGCCCGCAGGGCAATACACCGACCCCGTGTAGCCTCCGGCGGTAATAGGCCACCCGCAGGGCAATACGCGACCCACGTAGCCTCCGTCGGCTTCTTTTTTCTCCGAAAAGAAGCAAAAAAGGTAGCTCTGCGAGGCTCCACCAGTGCTTTTGCTTCTTTTCTAGAAAAGAAGGCCGCCCGCAGGGCAATACACCGACCCCATGTAGCCTCCGCCGGTAGTAGGCCGCCCGCAGGGCAATACACGGCCTGTGTAGCCTCCGGCGGCTTCTTTTTTCTCCGAAAAGAAGCAAAAAAGGTAGCTCTGCGAGGCAACCAGCAGTGCTTTTACTTCTAGCGCCCGCAGGGCGATGTGCCTCCGACGGTAGCTCTGCGAGACAACCACCAGTGCTTTTGCTTCTTTTCTAGAAAAGAAGGCCGCCCGCAGGGCAATGCACCTCTGCGAGGCTCACGTAGCCTCCGGCGGCTTCTTTTTTTCCGAAAAGAAGGCCACCCGCAGGGCAATACACCTCTGCGAGGCTCACGTAGCCTCCGGCGGCTTCTTTTTTCTCCGAAAAGAAGCAAAAAAGGTAGCTCTGCGAGGCAACCACCAGTGCTTTTGCTTCTTTTCTAGAAAAGAAGGCCGCCCGCAGGGCAATACACCGACCCCGTGTAGCCTCCGGCGGCTTCTTTTTTCTCCGAAAAGAAGCAAAAAAGGTAGCTCTGCGAGGCAATACCAGTGCTTTTGCTTCTTTTCTGGGAAAGAAGGCCGCTCTTTTGCTTCTTTTCAGAAGGCACGTGCATCTGAGGGGGTCCGCAGCAGCAGTAGTAGTAGTATTGGGGCCTTTCCGTCTTCAACCTCAATTGGGCTCTGCATCGTACTGAGGTGGGTGTCCGAGGACTGCGGGTAGTGTGTGCAGGGTGCCCTGGGGCTGAGAGTAGGATGGCCAGTTGCCCCGCAGGGGAGCGTGGGTGCAGTGTTGGAGTACAGCGACGAGTCTTAGCCCGCCCGGCCCCAATTGGGCTCTGCATCGTACTAAGGTGGATGTCCGAAGACTGGCTGCTAGTGTGTGCAGGGTGCCCTGGGGTCAGGTGAGAGAAGACGCTGGCGCCGTCTCTGGAGGGAAAGAAAAAAAAAAAAAAA
>JAJLUR010000026.1:9090-34795 GCA_030674225.1 Blastobotrys terrestris | reverse complement strand
GAAGGCAGCCCGCAGGGCAATACACAGACGACCCCGTGTAGTTGCCTCCGGCGACTTCTTTTTTCTCCGAAAAGAAGCAAAAAAGGTAGCTCTGCGAGGCAATTCCAGTGCTTTTGCTTCTTTTCTAGAAAAGAAGGCCGCCCGCAGGGCAATACACAGACGACCCCGTGTAGTTGCCTCCGGCGGCTTCTTTTTTCTCCGAAAAGAAGCAAAAAAGGTAGCTCTGCGAGGCAACCACCAGTGCTTTTACTTCTAGCGGCCGCAGGGCGATGTGCCTCCGGCGGTGAGAGACAACCACCAGTGCTTTTGCTTCTTTTCTAGAAAAGAAGGCCGCCCGCAGGGCAATACACCTCTGCGAGGCTCACGTAGCCTCCGGCGGCTTCTTTTTTCTCCGAAAAGAAGCAAAAAAGGTAGCTCTGCGAGGCACCACCAGAAAAGAAGGCCGCCCGCAGGGCAATACACGGCACACGTGGCCACCGGGGGTAGTAGGCGAGGCCATCCGCAGGGCAATACACGCTATATCATTTGAACGGACAATGAGAATCGCCCTTGCTCAAGCATCCTCCTGCATCGTGCACTGGTGGTGTCCGGAGACGGATGGCTTGGTGTGTGCGTGTGCAGGAGGGACACGTTGAGACAGGAGAGACAGTCCCATTGTCTGGAGAATAATAAAAAAAAAGGGAGACAGAAAGCTGGGGGATTGGTCCCTTTTTATATTCGTCCATTAGAGTTAAGCGCCGCGGGTGCCAAATAATATAATATTTCCTAATCGGGACAATACGCCACACCATGAGGCTGATGTAGGCAGGACCTGCGGCATTTTTTTTGTCCGAAAAAACGGAGCCAAAAAACAGGTAGCATTGCGAGGCAATCCAGCTGTGCTTTTAGACTGAAGACGACCAGCCCAGCAGGACACACACACACACACACAACCACCGTACCGGTGCCTGTTTTTGGATCGAACGGCGATAAGGGACGGTCACGTGAGGCCATGAAGGTCATCGAGCACTCTCGGACACACGATAGCGCCGACCGGATGCCAATCCCCCTGACATCAGCAGCATCACAGCTATGTATGGCGGGGCTGGGAAATCACGTTCAGCTGTCGGCCGGTGACGAATATTGTTGGGGTGTGTGTGTCGGCAGCGAGCCGTGTGAGCCCTGAGGCCCACACACATCCAGTGAGCACTGGGGCGTCAGCTGGTGCAGCGACCCAGCCGAGCGCTGGGTTCCGTCGACGCTACCAGATTCAGGTCATCATCACCATCACACACCCCTGAGCTGCTGCTGCTTAAAAACGCCCACCACACCGGTCCAGCGTCTGCTGAAAGATCGTCGGGGTTCCCAACAAAAAATAATGGGGATCGCACACACCCACCAGCGTCATCATCACCACACCCAGAGTGCTCCTACTACTCCTACTACTACTACTACTACTACTGAGCGGTCACACACACACACTCCCGCGAAAAAGAAACGACAATAGCTGCCTCGGAAGTTGGTATTACGAGCGTCGTATTGGCTGAGAAACAAAATGAAACAGTCGCCCCGCGCTTGTTGGCCTCTGCGCTCATCCTAACCCTGCGCGCCCCCGACAGTGATGATGCAGACCAATTTCCCGTTTGGGACTCGATCGTCGCCACCCCGCCAAAGCACAAATATATAGGAGGAGGGGGGAGGGAGGGGGAGGGGGCGCGCACACTTGCTTCCTGATATATATATATCTCTGCTCCTTTCTTTTTCCCATCTTTTTTTTTTTTTTCGTTCACTCCACACACACTACCGATTTATTTATTTTCCCGCACTCACCATGGGAAAGAAGCAATACTCCGTAGAGGTCGGCCAGGCGCGTCCTGGCGAGACCGCACCCAGACACAACGTCGGGGCCAAGGACGGCCTACGGGTGTCGCCAGACAACATACCCGAAATCACCACTATCTACTCGTTGCTCCAATGGGCGGTGCGTAAGTATGGGTCCAAGTCCGCCATGGGGTGGCGCACAATCGTCGACGTCCACGAGGAGACCAAGGAGGTCACCAAGACGGTCGACGGCGAGGAGCAGGTGTTCGAGAAGAAGTGGCAATTCTTCGAGCTTTCGCCCTACAAGTACATCTCCTTCAACCAGCTTGCAAACGTCGTCTCCGATCTTGCAGCCGGTCTCGTCCATGTCGGTATCACCCCCGGTGGGGACGACCGCTTCCACGTCTACGCCCAGACGTCCGCCCAATGGATGCAGACTGCCCTCGCGTGCAACTCCCAGTCCATCCCCGTCGTCACCGCCTACGACACGCTCGGTGAGGAGGGCCTCACCCACTCCATCCTCCAGACAAAGACCGTCGGTATCTTCGTCGACAACGACATTTTGCATACCCTCATCAACCCGCTCCAGAAGGCAGACTCGATCAGGGTGATCGTCTATCGCGACGACATCGCTGACCCCGAGAGCGAGCAGGTCATCCAGGACATTCGCGCAGTCCGCCCGGACGTCAAGCTCTATTCCTACAACCAGATCATCAACTTCGGAAAGGACAACCCCGTCACCGCAAACCCGCCAAAGCCCGACGACGTCGCCCTCATCATGTACACCTCTGGCTCAACCGGCACCCCAAAGGGCGTCGTCTTGCTCAACTCGTCCGTCGTGGCCGGCGTGGCAGGCGTGACCGGTAACATCAACCGCAAGATCATCACCCCGAAGGACCGTCTGCTCGCCTTCTTGCCCCTGGCCCACATCCTCGAGTTCACGTTTGAGATGGCCACAATCTTCTGGGGTGGCACCCTCGGCTACGGAACCGTCAAGACAATCTCCGACGTTTCGGTCCGAAACTGCGTCGGCGACATCCGCGAGTTCAAGCCCACTATCATGGTCGGCGTGCCTGCCGTGTGGGAAAACGTAAAGAAGGGCATTCTCCACAAGATCAAGCAAAACCCACCCTTCGTCCAGAAGGTGTTTTGGGCCGCCTACCACACAAAGCTCAAGTTGACGTCCATGGGCATCCCAGTCCCATTCGTCGACAACCTCATCTTCAAGAAGGTTAAGGAGGCCACCGGAGGCTGTCTCCGCTTCACCCTGAACGGGGGTGCTCCATTGGCCGCAGACACCCAGACTTTCCTGTCCAACCTCATCTGTCCCCTCCTCATCGGGTATGGCCTCACTGAAACTAACGCTAACACTACCCTCATGACCCCGGCCTCTTTCGACGTGGGCACCCAAGGTGAACCAACCTACGGGGTGGCCATCAAGCTTCGTGACGTCGAAGACGCTGGCTACTTCGCCAAGAACAACCAAGGTGAAATCATGGTCAAGGGCGCCCCAGTCTCGCCATACTACTTTGAGAACGAAGAGGAGACAAGGAAGGCCTACACCGAGGACGGTTGGTTCATCACCGGCGATATTGGTGAATGGACCGAGAATGGCCATATCAAAATCATTGATCGTAGAAAGAACTTGGTCAAGACGCTCAACGGTGAATACATTGCGCTGGAAAAACTCGAGTCGACCTACCGATCCGACAGTTTTGTTTCCAACATCTGCGTCTATGCAGACCAATCCAAGGTCAAGCCAATTGCAATTGTCGTGCCTAGAGATCAAGCCGTCAACTCGCTTTGCGAAGAATTGGGCATCGAGTACCATGACGATGTTGCCCACGAACCAAAGGTCATTTCCGCAATCCACAAGTCCCTTGTTGAGACTGGTAAGAACTCGGGCTTGAAGGGTGTCGAGCTCATCTGCGGTGTCGTCATCTCCAAGTTTGAATGGACCCCACAAAACGGTTTCCTCACTTCGGCTCAAAAGCTTCAACGTAAGCTTATCATCAACGACAATACCGATGAAATCCACGATGTTTATAACAAGAACAGTTAATCCCCTCTTCCCTTGTAAACTTCGTGCAAAATGAAAAAAAAAAAAAAAAAGAAACAAAAAAAAAATTCTCTGTATATGGTGTGTAGCATTAATAACATATGATCCCGCAAAAAGACAAAATAGAATAATAATAATAATAATAATGATAATAATACAAAGGTGCTAGTTAAGTTACACAGTGGACATAAACTTCTTGATATGATGATTAAGTTCGTTAGCATTATCCAAGTAGATGTGATGTCCGGAGCCCGATACAACCACCAATTCAGTGTGATAATCCGTCTTTTCCTGGATTCCCGTACAGGCAGCCACGCCGCCTTTGATATCCATCCAATCTGAATCACCATACACCCAATAAGTGTCGCATGGGATTTGGCTGGCCCGGTCTGCCAACGGTCGTCGGCCATAAGCCCCTGGGGCCAATAAACAATTCAGTGCATATTCACCAGAGCCTGGAGCATTGAAGATGGTATAGGCATACATATGAAGCGCGTCTGCTTCACGTTGAGACAAGTTAGCGAAGCGTCTGCTACTCCACCCCGAGACGAACCGCGGGCCCAACGGTCCTGTGTTTCGAACCAGCGAGAAGGGGCTCCAGTTGCATTCCCATAGATAATGGAACCAACCGGGCGCCTTGATGGTGATATTGTCATGCTCATTAGAGTCAGCGTCGTAGTCCAATGCATACGAACTTCGCGCGACCCCTGCTGGGGAAACCAGCATCAGCTTATTCACCCGTCCAGGATATTTGGACGCATAGGTCGCCCCAAGATAAGCACCCAGAGAATGAGCCACCATTGAGAACGACTCCAAGCCTTTGGAAATACGCCACGCTTCTAAAGCGTCAACGAAGAAGTCCTCCGCCTCCAGCGCACGAGCCAACGGATCCTGACATTTGACCTTAAACTTTGGACGGGAGGAGCCTCCGTATCCCAAAAGATCAAGTGCATGAATCTTCCAGCCAGGCACTTGAGAAATGCCCTCAAACATTTTATAGAAGAACCCTAAGCCAGACCCATAACCATGCAACACAACCAAGTCGTCCTTAACCGGCTCCTGGACTCGAGTGATTTCGAATTCGTTGATCACCAGGTCGTTACCAATGGGAACCTTGAGACTTTGCGCACGCCGAGTTCGGTCGGCCTCTGGATAAAACGGCAGACAGCTCAAGACTTCACGCTCTGCTGCTTCCAGATCTGCTCGTCGCAACCACTGGTTGTAAGATTCGCTATAGCTCAGCGGAAACGTGTTTGAGAGGATCTTGCTCAACGGCACCCCCGCTGGAGGCGTAGGGGACCTGTACCCGTGTCCCGCAGTTGTTGTAGTAGTAGTAGTAGTGGCAGTAGTATTACCACTACTGGCATTACTGTTCCATCGCTTGATCACCGATGAAGACGACGATACAACAGCTGCGTAGGGGGCAGCTGCGAGAGCAGTTGCCGTAGAATTACCTAACGAGCGTACTAGCGGTAGAATTTTTTGCAGTGGAAATGATAAACAAGTGGAGAATAAGAGTCCTTTTCCGACCGTTTCTGACCAAAAGTCTGTGAGACCGCTAACAGTCTTGTTTTGCCGGAAAAGAATTGTTATGCGGTCATATGTTCTTTCATCGGAGATTTAATATAACCCACTCTGATGGGGCGCGCGCGCGCGAGATTTTTTTTTCTTTTCTTTTTTCCTCTTTTGGGACAGACCGTTTCCGGTTTTGGCCGATCAGGTGCATCAAACCTGCAGCAGGGGCCGCATTGAGAATAGCTAGTAGCTATGAAGGTGGTGTGGTAGTAGTTGCTATGTGACAGCCATCCTGGGTGGATTCTGTTTGATAGGTTCAAGCTGACTTTTTGCTCTTCCTAACAAAATCTGTGTATTATGCATATACTTTTGGGGAAGATTAGCTGCCATCGGGCAAAGGAGGACCTTGGCCCTTTATATATACGCATATTCCAAACACTAGTATTAATTAAAGAAATAGTGTAAAGTCACTTGTCGTGTCAAAAAAGAAAAAAAAAAAGAATATGCATATTCGCAAAAATTTTTAGGTTACGGGTTGAGCAATTAAGTGCCATGCTATGTGCTTATTTGTGTCCGTCAGCGAAGAGGACTATGAATGAAAACAGTTCAACAATATATATATAAGTGCATGCATATAAATCTGTACTGAAGCCATTCTCACTCTTCCGATGACTCATGTTCCTCCTCCTCGTTAAAACCATCTGGCAATTGTGGTGGATGCGTTATCCTTGCCCATTGTTCCATCAGCTTTGACTCTATTTCTTCTTTATTGGACTTCACTTGTTGGACTATGTTTTCTGTGAGTTCCTCCATTTCCTTGTCTGCGTTACTCTGCATCTCTCGATTCCTTCTGACCCTGTCAGAAAATTCGGTCACAGTCAAGTTCTTCTCATCCAGTTGTTGCTGAAGGGCCTGTTGAACAACTGGATCGTCCAAATCCAGTTGTGGGAGTGCCACCTTATCAAGATATGATATCCCCGCAGACAGGTCCCCTTGCTTTGTCATGTTCCATTCAAAATAGGGAACAAAATCATCCGGTGGTACAACTTCTTCTGTAGGTCGAACATAGCTGTATCGCACCTGATTTGTTCTGTCATAATTTTCGTATTCTACCGTACTGTTCAGATACATGTCGCAACTGAAACCTTGATCAAACTTGGCTCGTCTTTCTAGGCAGTCCTGCAACATCCAGCGGTCGCCAGTAACAAAATGTGAATCCTGCATATATACCATAATGGAGCAAACCAACAATACGATCGATGCCCCATTCCGCAGCACTTGATTCCTTGTAACCATATTCCATGAATATTCCCACATTGTTGCGAAAACAAGCACTGTAAAATAAAATGCAGGAAGGTAGTCCACTATCGTCACACCCTTCTTGTCCATAACCAAGGGCACAATGTTCACCATCCATCCAAAAAAGTATTGGCCGACTTGATGGTCCGCTAGGACTACATTTGGCAGCCTTTCAACCATACTTCGATAACCTCGTTGGACAAGTAACAGTGCAATCAGCTTCAAGATGACGTAAACCACAACCGCGGTCAAACAGCTGTACCATACAATCCAGTTTCCAATAACAACCACTTGTCGATGATGGCTGATGTCGTAAACTAGTCCCTTAGTCAGCAGCGGTATCTTCCATGCCGAAGTTTTCGACTGACCCCGGAGATCAGCCCGCTCTGCTTCGTCTCGACTGGCATCAATATACTGAATAAACTTCTCAGACAAGGACGGCTTTCGATAGTTGACGAAGTCTGTCGTCGAAGTGTCCAGCGGATGGTAGTTCATTTCAACAAACCAATAGGTTTTATGCTTTTTCCCTTGAACCGTGCAAGTAACTTCTTGTTGGTCATACCCCCATTTTGGAAGCTTTAGTTTGTGGGAAAATAAATAGCATCCGGTAGAAGCGTGTCTAAATCGGACAACAGATCTTATTGTTTGCCAATATTCAGTGGATGGGCCAACCTCTGACAAGTCCTGCACAATCTCCATAACCCATAGGTCATTCAAATCCCCTGGATACCCGTCAGCGCCATATGCACTGACTTCCTTTTGCCAATCGACGTCAGATATAGGTGCCTTGACGTTATGAGAGTGCAACCGTCTACCTGTATGGATGTGCCGTAGCTTTATGACATCACCGTCACCCACTTGTTCCATCGGCAGCATGCTTTCTGACACATTATCGGCTGGTCTGTGTACACGCTCAATTTGCCAAACGTTATTTAAATCTTTATACCCATATAAGCTGACTTGCTGCTGACCTGATCCACTAGGGTAAAAGTGCTCGTGAGAGTGAAGATAAGAATGGGTGTCATGATGGCGCAAGGTTATGAACCCACCATAAGAAATATTAGAGGCCATTGCAGGTCTTTCATTATGAATCAAGGTTGATTGGAATTCTGGTGGTAAAAATGTATCTCCGTCTCCGCTAACAGGGGTCAAAACAAGATGTGCCATTATAACTGTAACATAGACGGCTATCGGAATGGCAACTAAAAATAGCATTCTAATCACAGCATTGAAAAGTATTTCTTTTACAGTCACTCTCACATCTGCAAACATCCACCAAACCTGATACAAATTTACCATTATCGTGAACATTAGTATGTATGCACCACTAGACCGAAGCGATACAGAAACACCGAGGCTCAGCGATAGACTGAGCAAGTGAAAAAACCAACTCAATGAGAATGCTCTTTCAATCTCAAATCGTTTCCACAAGTACATCGATAAACACACGGTAAAAAAGAATAGTGGATTGGGCAGGAAATATCGAAACTCAGTAGCCAGCGAGTTGTCAAATATAACAAACGCTGACCCAATAACGCAAGATGTTCGATTCGTTCCAGAAAGCTTCAGTGTCAAAAATGTCAATACAACTGAAAAACATCCCAGCATTCCCACAAATGAACGCAAGAAATAGTAAGGGAACGGGCTTCCAATAAACGAATCGTTATTTCCATGGAATCTATATGTCCCTTTATATCCCGTCAAGTACGACAAGAAATAATAGATAATCCCAGAAAGCGGAGGCTCAATGTCTAAAAAGAATTTTCCAAACATGTATCTATTCACATAACCACCAATCGCAGCCTCTTCATATATCGCCGTTGGAGGATTCCTTAGGTCATAAAGCCTGATAGCCATAGCCATCAAAGTGATTACAACTAAAGACCGGTAATCATCTTTCGTTAACCGTACTTTGTCCCCAAGGCCAAGTGGAGGATTGGCTGATAGTGGCTTCCCAGGCTGCCATAATCCTAATAACCCGCCAGTTCCTGTTTGAACGGAATAGCACGACGGGCGGTATATCGATTTTTCAGGAATCTTTTTGATAACATTTTTTTTCCTACTAAACATACCCCAGACTGCAGACCTTATCTTCATTAGGCCACTTTCTTTATACTTTAAAAACAACCCAAGTCATATATATGCTTAAGCACAGTGAGAATATCGTTCTTTTGCTTACTAAAGGGACGAACTCTAAAAGTTCAATACAAGAGCCGGTGTCTGGCGACTCCCTACCAACGTTTGGTAAGTTTTTAAGTAAAATTAGACTTGATAATGCCTAGACCGCCCGTCTACTTCACATCTCCCATTCTATCATTAATAAGCTAGCTAAAGGTACCAGATCCAGGGGATAATAGGGATGCAGATATTATGAGACATGAGTTAGACTTCAAGACAAGTCTTTACCAGTAGCAAGGGTACTACAAAACTTATTATTTGATAAACTAAATATCTCTCGGCTAGCACATTTCACAGACAAGGACTAAGAGATAATTAGTTTGTCCTTGGTTTTTTTTTTTTTTTTTTTTTTTTTTTGGTTTGTTCGATCAACTACATATCAGGTAAAGTCTTGATAATTATACACAGCAACTAAATATAAGAACTTAAAGAGGTACCCAGTAATTTATCACGGACGTCTTCGCAACAAAATACTTGCATCAATTATGCGTACTTTGGTTTAGATTTGATACAAGAAGTATCGAGTAACGTCAGTGTTAGTATAGGCACAGCTCTGCACACTCTTGAGAGCAAACGAAATATACCTGCGTATGAAGTGGAAAAAAACAGATAAGGGACACAGAAGTGATGCAAGGGGTGGGACGCTATAGTATGCATACGTCTAACATCCTACCATACACCGTCGTAGTACGCATAGCAAGCGACTGAGTTATTGGCCCCAATTTAAGCCTTCCTATAATTGGGAAATATCGGTTGATTTACTTGCAACATGAATATCTGATAATACCCTTACTAAGCAACCTACTCTACTCTAAAGATCTAATGCTATTTTATGTTGAATCGTTTCCTCGTGATAATTTTATAGCATCGAGTTTCGCGAGGTGTCCTACCATGGAAGTATGATTTTTTTTTTTTTCTTTTGATAGCGATGCGTGCGCGCATTTTTTTTTTTTTTTTTTTTTTTTTTTTTTTTTTTTTGTCAGTAAGATTTTTCATTATCTGATATTCAGATTTCAACAAAAAAACTTGGTGGAAAACTCGAAATTGGTGTCAGGATGGATATCGCTACACCAGCTGGTACCGAGATCACTTCGGTGGATTTTGGATTCCTCAATTCCAATGATATTAAGAATCTTTCAGTTAAACAAATTTCAAGCCCTGAAGTTTTTGACTCGTTAGGACATCCTATCAGCGGCGGTTTATATGATCTTTCCTTGGGTGCATTTTTAAAGCATTTGTAAGTTTGCTCTATAAGTGAATTGTAAACCAGAAACTTCTAACAACAAATCTTTCTAGGTGCGCTACATGCGGATTAGATGATCGGTTCTGTCCTGGTCATATCGGCCACATTGAATTACCCATTCCGGTTTACAATCCAATGTTTTTTTCTCAAATGTATATATTCTTGAGGTCCTCTTGTCTATATTGCCACAAGTTCAGGTTGAAGGATACTGAAGTACACAAGTTCAAGTGTAAGCTACAACTGTTACAGTATGGCCTTGTCTTTGAATCTATGGAGCTTGAAAACATCAACAATTCCACTGGTGTTGAAGATTTTGGAAGCGATATTGAAGAAGGTGAAGAAGATGAAGCAGGCCTTGGTTCCAAATCTGGTAAAAAAAAACAAGATGGTCAGTATGCCAAAGAGTTAATGCGGGTGAGAGAAGAATACACCCAAAAGACAATCAAAAAGGCTATTGAAGAAGGTCGATCACCAGTATCCGGCGTCCAAACTTCCTCGGTATTGGAACAAAGAAAAGCTACTATTTATGACCTTTACAAGCGAATGATTGGCCGCCCAAAGTGTGACAACTGTGGAATGTTCTCGCCAACTTTCAGAAAAGACGGTTTCAGCAAAATCTTTGAAACTGCGTTGAAAGACAAGCAACTGTCAAATAATAGGATCAAGGGTTTACAGAGGCATGATATGGTCTACGAACGTAAGAGTGCTCCGTCATCTTCTAACGAGGAGGAAATTAATGTTCCTTTGCCAAAAGCTAAAGGCAAGGACTCGAGCAGATACGTTCTTTCTACGGAAGTGAGAAATATCCTTCAGTCAGTGTTTCTGAAGGAGCGTGACATTTGCAAGGTTATTTTCCACATGAGACCGGATAACAAGGAACCCGTTAGTTCTAACATTTTCTTTATCCATCATGTCGTTGTTCCTCCAACTAGATTCAGACTTCCATCTCAGTTGGGTGATGAAATCCATGCAAACACCCAAAATGATCTGCTATCCAAGGTGCTTACAACGGCATTGCGTATTCGAGATCTTAATGATTCTATTAATTATATGAGGAACAATAAGATTGCGGGAGAGGAACGTCGTGTAGTGTTCAACCAATTGATGAACGGGTTTGTCACTATTCAAAACGATGTGAACGCATTTATCGACTCCACCAAGAGTCAAAACAATCCGGCTGGTAAATTGCCGCTCCCAGGTATCAAGCAAGCGTTGGAAAAGAAGGAAGGGTTATTTAGAAAGAACATGATGGGTAAGCGTGTGAATTATGCTGCTCGATCTGTCATTTCTCCGGACCCGAACCTTGAGACTACTGAAATTGGTGTTCCACCTGTTTTTGCCATCAAGTTGACCTATCCTGAGCCGGTCACTGCTTATAACGTTGCTGAGTTGAGAAAGGCTGTTATCAATGGCCCATTCAATTGGCCAGGTGCAACTCAGATTCAGAATGAGGATGGGTCGTTCGTCTCTTTACACAACATGTCGGTCGAACAAAGAACAGCTTTGGCAAACCAGCTCCAAACACCTTCATCTAGTTATACAAGCAGTGGCGTCATCAACAAGAAGGTTTATAGACATATTCGCAACCAGGACGTGGTGCTGATGAACAGACAACCTACTTTGCACAAAGCGTCTATGATGGGCCACAAAGTTAGAGTTTTACCAGGTGAAAAGACGCTTCGTCTTCATTATGCCAACACTGGTGCATACAATGCAGATTTTGATGGTGATGAAATGAATATGCACTTCCCTCAAAACGAAAATGCTCGAGCTGAAGCAATGATGTTGGCTAATACCGACTCTCAATATTTAACTCCGACTTCTGGTAAACCATTGCGTGGTTTGATTCAAGATCACATTAGTGCTGGTGTCTGGCTGACAAACAAGGATACGTTTTTCACTAGAGATCAATACCAACAGTTGATTTATGGAAGTATCAGACCTGAAGATGGACATACCACACAAACAAGAATCATCACTGTTCCACCGGCTATTATCAAGCCTCAGCCATTGTGGACTGGTAAACAAGTGATTACAACTTGTTTGCTTAATATCAAGCCGCTTGACCGCCCTGGTATCAACTTGACCAGTAAGAACAAGATCAAAAACAGTTACTGGGGTGACCATTCCACAGAGAATACTGTCATCTTTAAGGATGGCGAGCTTTTGTGCGGTATTCTTGACAAATCCCAATATGGTGCAGCGGATCATGGTATTGTCCACTCTATTCACGAAATTTACGGAGCTCAAACTGCCGGTAAACTCTTGTCTGTTTTGGGCCGTTTATTCACCAAGTACATCATGTCTATTGGTTTCACTTGTGGCATGGATGATTTGTACTTGACTGCTGAAGGTAATAAAACTAGACGTGACATTTTGGCTAGTTCAAAGGGTGTTGGCAGAGCTGCAGCTCTTGAGGTTGCTAATGTACAGGATAGTCTTGAAAACACTGATGAATTGTTGAAACAGAGGTTAGAGGACATTATCAGGGATGGTGAGAAGCATGGTGCTTTGGATGCTATTACAATGGGTAAGGTTAATCAAACCACTTCCAAGGTGGTCTCCGAGTGTATTCCAGCTGGTACCATGAAGAAATTCCCTCAGAACAATATGCAGTCTATGGCCTTGTCTGGTGCCAAGGGTTCTAATGTCAATGTTTCTCAGATTATGTGTATGCTGGGGCAACAAGCTTTGGAAGGCAGAAGAGTACCAGTTATGGTGAGCGGTAAGACTTTGCCATCGTTCAAACCGTTTGAAACTGAAGCAAAGGCAGGCGGGTATATTGCCGGTAGATTCTTTTCTGGTATTAAGCCACAAGAGTATTATTTCCATTGTATGGCTGGCCGTGAAGGTCTTATTGATACAGCTGTTAAGACTGCCAACTCTGGTTACTTACAAAGATGTTTGATTAAGCAACTTGAAGGTATTCACAGTAACTACGATAACTCTGTTCGGGATAGTGATGGCACAATGATTCAATTTTTGTACGGTGGTGATGCTGTTGATGTTATCAAGGAGTCACATTTGCGTGAGTTCCAATTCTGTGCAGAAAATTACACCTCATTGCTTAAGAAACATGCCCCTCTGGATACTCAGAATTTGGATACTGAAAGTGCATTGGGCTATGCAAAGAAAGTCAAGAAACATCTGAAGAAACATTCTGACGATCCTCACTATACTCATCCGAACAAATTTGATCCAGTCGTCTCCCAATACAACCCATCCAAGTATCTTGGTAGTGTTTCTGAGAAGTTTCAGGCACAATTGGATGATTTCATTGAAAACAATAAACATCTTTTCCCTAAGAAAGATAAGAAGGACAAGAAGGACTCAGAACCAAATGTGAATGAAATTTCTGAAAAGAAGTTCCGCGCATTAATGCAACTCAAGTATATGCAAAGTGTTGTTGATCCTGGTGAAGCTGTTGGTATTATTGCATCACAATCCATTGGTGAACCTTCTACTCAGATGACTCTGAATACATTCCACTTTGCTGGTCACGGTGCAGCAAACGTTACTTTGGGTATTCCGCGTATGAGAGAAATTATTATGACAGCTAGTGCAGCAATTAAAACGCCACAGATGACGTTGCCCATCAATGACAACGTCTCCGATGAACATGCTGATGTATTCTGCAGAGGTGTCACCAAGATATTGTTGTCGCAGTTTATTGATGAAGTTGTGGTTACAGAGAGAACTGGTATTTCTGAAGATGGCACAAGTTCCAGATCTTATAATATCGCACTGAAATTCTACACCAAGGAAGAATATGAGCACGAATACGATATTACCAAGGAAGAATTGGAACGCTGCATTTCTTCTAAGTTCATCAACAAGCTTGAAGACGTTGTTATCAAGGATATTAAGAAGCAAAAGAGAGAATCAACGCCTTCTGCTCCAAAGATTGGTCAAGCTGTTCCACAAGACCAAACTGAAATGGGGGCTAGAGATACTGTCAGCAATAAGGAAGATAGTGGCAACAATGACGACTCTGACAACGAGGACGGTGATGCTACAGATGAAAAGATGAGATCCAAGACCAAACAGGCCGTGTCTTACGACAACCCAGACGATGAAGAACTTGAAGCAATGGAAAAAGCACAAAAATCGTCTGATGAAGAAGACAATAGCTCGTCAGAGTCCGATACTTCTGATTCTGAATCTGATTCTGATGAAGAGATGGCCAATGCACCAGCCCAACAATTGTCCACCAGAGCCAAGGAACGACAACAAGAAGTCATTGGGGCTCACAAAACAGTCAGACAATATAACTTTGACGATAACCTAGGTGAATGGTGTGAATTTGAGCTTCAATTCCCAGCGGACACGAAGAAGCTCCTTATGGTTAACATTATTGAAAACTTGTGCCGTAAGTTTGTTGTCAGAGAAGTTCCAAATATTGGAAGATGTTTGAGACCGGCACCAGAAAAGGGCCAACGAGTTTTGGTCACCGAAGGTGTTAATTTCAAGGCCATGTGGGAGGAAGATTTATATATTGACGTGAACGGTATCACTGCTAACGATGTTACGGCTGTCCTGAAAACGTACGGTGTTGAAGCTGCCCGTAACACAATTGTTAGAGAAATTAACAGGGTCTTCGAAACCTATGCAATTACTGTCAACTTGCGTCATTTGGATTTGATTGCTGATACAATGACTCGAGAAGGTTCTTATTTGGCGTTTAACAGACAAGGCATTGATTCGTCTACATCTCCATTGATGAAGATGAGTTTCGAAACTACTTGTCAATTTCTTACAAAGGCCGTTCTTGACGGAGATAGCGATGATTTGGAGAGTCCTTCTTCTAGAATTGTTACTGGTAAGGTTTCAAAAGTTGGAACTGGTTCCTTTGATTTGTTCACTCAAGTTGCATAGAGACAAGTTGTATATTTTAATAGTTACTAATAGTATGGTTTTAACGGATATATTCCTCTGAGATATTTCTACGTATTTTACGGTAGTCGTTTACTGTGGTAAATTTCTTTTGTCCTAGTTCTAGTTGGGCGGTTTGTGCATGATTGCATGAATTGAGTGGTGATGGGGACCCTTGGGATTTATCATTCAAAAAAGTCCCGAAAACACAACACCTAAAAAAATCATGACGACAGCAGCAGCGATAGAGGCAGTTTACGTGATTGATATTAATGGACACACTATTGTTGACTATCGAGTTAGCCCCTCACCCCCGAGACTACAGTCCCTAGTCCCCTTGGTGATTGACCCGGAATTGGCAGCTCCAATGACAGTCGGTACCAGTGCATCTAGTAATGCTGTAGAGCTTTCTTCTTCGAGGCTTTTATTCCATCAGAAACATGGGAATATGATCTTTTTGGTCCCAACTAACTCGACTATTTCATCGCTTATCCCGTTTGAATTTATAAACCGATTTGTGGAGGTGTTGGAAGTTTATTTCTCCACTCCGTTGCTGCCTATGAAGTTGGAGAATGGGCTCGACACTGTAACATTGATTTTGAACGAAATGCTGGATGACGGCTACCCATATATAACTGACCCGGATCCTATACGGGATTTGGTTCCATACGGAGGATTGTTTACTAAGCTTTTGTCGGGTGGACCTTCCCGAACAATCCAGTCCAAACTTCCTACAGTGCCATGGAGAAGAGCTAATGTTCGGCATACTAACAATGAGTTATTTATTGATGTCGTCGAAACGCTGTATGTGATTGTGAGCCCGTCCTCGAAAGTCACACGTGGTGCGATACCGTCGTCCAGTTCTGCATTTTATAGTACCTCTCATAAGATTGACTCGGGTTCTAAGCCGATATTGAGTCGTGTTGAAGGTACTGTTTTCATCACATCACATCTGTCAGGAGTACCTGACATTCAATTGGTTTTGGATACCAAACAGAAGATTGAATTTCCATCCTTCCATCAATGCGTTGATTTGAAAAAATGGAATCAGAATCCGGGTACCCTTTCTTTTATTCCTCCGGATGGAAAGAGTCTGTTGGCATCGTATACTTTGGAAAATATTGATCCAGGACTGGTACAGGCCGATCTTCGAACTGGCTTAGGGGTAAATAGAGATGAATTTGAGGCACGAGTGTGGACGATGGTGTCACGCGATGTGAAGCATATTGAGGCATTGTCAGTGAATGTGAATTGTGACGGAATGAATGTCAGAAGTATAAAGAATATGAGAGTAACTGGAGGAGACTTTCATCTCAATGATAATGGAATCGGCGATTGGAGGTTTACGGGTAAGACACCGTTAGGTTGGAATGCCACCCTTAGAGGTATCTTACAGCGTGGCGACGACGAAGAAGGGGAAGACGTTTCACCAGTGTTTCCCAGAAATGTTACTTTAACCTACAACCTGACTGGACAGGTCCCAAGTGGCGCCAAAGTGCAAAGCTTGAAAATAGTCGGATCACGGGGTCTAGGAGAAGGCGTGAAACCTTACAAAGGCGTGAGATATATCACTAGGGTAGGGGAATATGTTGTACGATAGATACGCTGTTGAAATGCATTATGAACCAGTATACGTTGCCTATTTGGCTCTAGAGATCCTCACAGTTGTATATATAGGGATATTTATCTTTATGAGCTCTTTGGCTTTGCATTGAACCCGGCTTTTAGGACATCGATCAAATCGTCCAATTCAGAAACAACGTGGTCAGTCTCTGGAACGTGATGAAGATACGAGTTGACCTCACTCTTGACCAACACACTGCCAGCACCCGCCCTGTGGGCAGCGCACATGTCATCAACTGAATCACCAACCATGACCAAGTTTTCCGGCGGTATGTTCCAAGAGTTGGCGATCTCTAGGATCCCCGCGGGGTGGGGCTTTGGGGGAGTGAACACTCGGGTGAGAATTGGCTGAAATTTGTAATCTCTCAAAAAATTGGTTAACAAGTGATCCACAGGAATTGGGAAGTTTCTAGTGAGAATGGCTTTTGGCAGGTTTTGCGATTGGATGAACTAGAGTAAACAAACAAATTAGATATTGAACCAGAATGCTTAAAAAAAACATTCTTGTACTCACGTCCATCAATTCAATCAACCCCTTTCGAGGCTCCATTTCAATCATCGCTTTTCGCTCCACTGCTTCCAGCTTTTCGTGAGCAGCTGCCTGTTCGTCAGAAGGAAGGGAATACACATGATCTAGGATATCTATCGATTTGTCAATTCCCAATACATCTCTCATCTGTTCTAGACGGATATTAGCAATCAGCAAAACTTAAGTAGTAGGAAGGATAATTAGAAACATACTAAACATCCAAGTCTTTGAAGCCAAGTTAATATGAATAATTGCAGAGTGAAGAATGAAAGTTAACAATGCTCAACTCACCTGGGGTTTACACAGAGTCCCATCCATATCAAATATAATCCCTTTAATCGCCACGTCCTCAGTTTTGACTGGGGTTAGCGTCATTCGTCTAACATACATCTTGTGTAGCCGAGAGCGGATATTGTCAACCTTTGGTATCGTCTAGGAAACCTCGTGGGGCCGTTCTCCATGTTAGAGGGTAACCCACCAGTAATCTTGATAAGCTACCAGGCGGCGGGCCGACGCCTATCATTCTCCGGTCCCAACGCATCTTCATAGTGTTGGCAACAGCTAGAGATAGCTGCGCGCCAACGCACTGCACACA
The DNA here is from genome assembly GCA_030674225.1 of Blastobotrys terrestris. Lineage (NCBI taxonomy): Eukaryota > Fungi > Ascomycota > Dipodascomycetes > Dipodascales > Trichomonascaceae > Blastobotrys > Blastobotrys terrestris. The sequence continues at coordinate 17,082 of JAJLUR010000026.1, read as the reverse complement.
CCACCAGCCACAAGCTCCACACACTGTCTCCGGAAAGGGTTCCCCTCCTTTATTTATCTCTTGCTACGAATTGTTCACCATTATGGCTTCAGCAGCACCGTACGACCCTGAGTCAAATCCGTTTGCAAGTGATGAACCGTCATCATCAAGCCATGCCCACACCACTTTGACAGAGGAGGACGGGAAGTCAGAGGATGTGAACAAGCCAGAAGATGATGGTGACTTGGAACGTCATTATCCTCATAATCATGATAAGGGCGATCATGAGGACGTCGAAGATGATGAAGAAGAAGATAAACCAATAGCTCATACCATTGGCAAGCCAAAACAGCAGGAAGAGGAAGCACCTCCTCCAAAACCCAAAAAGTACAAGTTGGTGACCAAAGTCACTGCACTTGAAAGACACGGAAAGAAGGACCCGATCATTAGATTTGACGCCTACACAACTTTGCCTCGTTTCCGCACAACGACGTTCCGGGACATCAGAAGAACCCATCACGAATTTGTGAAGTTCTTTGATCATCTCAATGGGAACAATCCAGAGTGTTTTGTTCCTTCCTTACCCCCGGCAGTTTCTGCCGCAGGAGCCGGAACAGAAGAAGACGAAGTTAAAATCAAGTCTAGAATGCAGCGCTGGTTGGATCGAGTTTCGTCGAATCCAATTCTGGCCAGGGATGAAGAGTTCATCCACTTTATTGAGGGCGATTTTGGTTATACACCGGTGACCAATAAAAGGCCCCCTGCTACTGGTCTTACTCGTAAGGCAATGAAGCAATTGCATCCACCACCTGATGAGGTCGAAGAACTGCAAAATTTCCGCCCGTTAGTTAAGTCCACCTATCTCGCAAGCGTTGACACCAATGCCAAGCTAGAAAAGGTAACTAAACATCGCAGATCTGTGGGCCTTTCATTGACCGAGTTCGGCCATAAAGTTGGAAATGCTGCTAACCTTGAACAACATACTGGAATGATAAATATGTGGCGTAAACTGGGAAAGGTCTTTATGACCTTGGGCGATTTGGAAGCTGTCAAGGCTACTTCTGAAGCGGCCTCCTTGGGTGACGGCATCGCTGCTGTTGCTCAAGATGCATATGTCGCGAAGGAGGCACTCACCAATCGTCACCTCTTGATGCGGGAACTGTTGAAAGCCCAGTCTACAACCAAGTCCCGTCATCAAACTGCAACTAGGGTTAAGGGCTCTAATAATATTAGTCCTTTTAAGGTAGATGAAGCTATTGCAGCACTAGAAGACGCGACTCATGCTGAAGAGCAGCTAACAAACAAAGTTCGACGAGTCAGCGACAATATGCTGCTGGAGAAGCCCACCCTCCTTAACCATTTCGAACAGGATATCAAAAACTCCATCAGCGAGTACGTTGTCAAGGCAATTGATGCCGAACGTCGGTCCCTGAGCACTTGGGAGGCTATTAGAGTCGATGTTCGTGCAGTTGATGCTAATGGCGGACTCAGCAGATTGGGTAGAGAGGCGACTCCTGCAAGTCGTCGATCAGCAATTGCTCAAAGCCAAGGAATTTCCGGTGATAGCTGGAGTGGCGACAGAGGGAGTAGACGAGCACAAGACCTTGAACAAACAGTTACAAAGGATGATAGTACACAGAATGATAATGACCTGGAGGAGGAATTCGAATCGAATGAAACCACTATGGATGCGCGAAACGCAGCTAGTCTTTTGGCCGGCTCCACTTTTTAGTGTTTGTATTAATTTAAATTAGTTGACATGTGAATCACGGTTTGTGTTCAGCCCTATTTGTATGAATTTCAATGGATGGAGAACGCATTTCGCTGATTGGGTAGCTATGACAGTTATGATTGCCAGAACCGTTACTTGGATTTGCTATGGTATCTAAAGTCTTATATATAGAAAATTATCAAAGGATTTTCTTATGCACTAGAAAAAGTTGCTACGGAAACTGATGGGGAATGGTGTAATTTTTCTTTTATGGAGTAATGTATTTATGAGGCCATGATAAGTATGCATAGCTGGAAATCCTGTGGACTTGGGCTGGATTTTTGAACAAAATGGCTGAGGAGTGAAGACAATGAATCCACGTTGATTTGCTGTTCAATGAAACGAATCATAAAACAGAACACTATCGCCAACCAAGGTATGTAGCGTCTGTTTGGGATATCACAGTACAGGAAAACCCTTCTCATTTGTGGTTTATGATAATCGCTGCCTAAACAGGATCACATAATATGTTAAGCGGAATAAAATTAATGCAAAACACGATGCATCAAAAATTGTAACATCCTTTCGCGAGAAAAAAATATCAACAGTGAGTAAACTTCCAGTTGTGAGTGGTTCCCAGGATAATTTATAGATCCTCCTCTCCATTATATACCTTCTATCTTGCGAGATCTAAGCATGTATGCTTATCTATGTTCATGTTCTCAATACTGGGAATCTATCAGCGTGTGACCTATGCATACTAAACTATGTACATATCCATTTATGACGTGGTAACACGTATGCATAGGCCGGACAGCTTACGACATTACATGAGAAAACGCATCTGCTGACGATGATGTGGAGATATTTAATCACTGTACTACATATTTGTCTTATAAATAGGAGGGAGAGTCTGTTGTTCGATATAAAAAAGGGGAATTATCGGGATTTCAGCGGTTTTGTCGACATGGACGAGACAAAAGAGATCTTTTCTAGCGCAGATAAAAGGTTGGCCTTTTTTCTTAGGAAGAGGGAAGTTTATCGGCAACAGATTAACCAACTGATAGTCTCGAATCAACAACGTGAGCTGACATGTGCAATCATTGTTTACTGTGCGAGGATAGCTAACGGAACAAGATTATTCTGCCGAAACTGCTGTCAGAATTCAATATTTACGTAGGGTGTTTTATGAAAACGAGGAGCGGATCGAGCGCGCCAGGTATGAGGCAAGACTGGGTGCTGTTGCATCGTAGACTAAGCTTTAGCATTAATAATAGTAGCTGTAGCAGCTGTGGTAGCCCGTATATAGCTACCAGAGTAAGGGGAAATGGTTGCCGCCCTGCCAACTAACCATTGTGATTAAAATTGTAAAAAAATTAATAAAAACGCATTAGCTAGTTATATATCGCCAATGATTTTACAAATATAGAAAGAAAACAGTAAGCATTATCCGTGGTAACCGGCAGCAATGTTTTATTTAGCACTGCATGGAATGAATTGTCTTTGATACCATAATAACGTGGAGTGTCTACCAGTTTTTCGCCACACACGAAGAAAAATCGGTTCCTTCAAGAAGAACTCCAACAGTATTCACAGAGGAGAACCGCATCACCGCCCAGAATCATCAGGGTATGCGTGATAACGAAAAGAGGAGCTGTACAGAGCGCATGGATAACTGTAATTTACGCCAATCCAGAGAGATTGTCATTCTGATCGCAGACCAACAGAGACAGCTATACACTGTCAAGAAGCTGATTGAACGGGAATAGAAGCGATAAATGCCATTTGAGGTGACGTTTTTTTTCCCAAGATAGCTTGTAAGAGCATTCCAAAAGAGTAAGTTAGATGATTATATGCCAGGCTCCCCGTTTTACTGGAAGCCTTTCACTACTCATCGAACCTACCTCCTTTTTCCCAACCACACCTTAATAATAACAAGACGAAGCCATCACACCAACTTTATCCCGAACTTCGACATCATATTTAATTTTCAGTTTTTCCAAAGCACGGCTGAAATTGACTGATAAAGCTTCGACCGCGCAAATACGCGTCTGGACAGATACACTCACCAAAAAAGCTGCGCTTAAAGTAGGCAGGGTATAGCGACAGAGAGATGGGCCTATTTGAGAACTTACAAAGAAGGGCCAATCGTTTGGGCCTCGGTGAGAAGGCCATTAAAGGTCTGCCCTATGTGTCTATACTGGCAGCTATTGCTGGTGTGATCTGGCTGATGATTCTGCCGATTGAGGGCCAATACAGGAACACATACATCTCAGAAAACGCACTATTACCGGGCCAAGCGCATACGTATTTCAGAGAAACTGAATGGCACATGGTGAGAGGGTATCGAGAAGAGGTACACAGATTGGAGAATGAATCAGACGCCACTCGAACAAACACAATCTATGAATGGTTTGAGAATATCGGTCTTAAAACTGGTGAACACCATTGGGAATTGGTACATGATGGAGAGGTGAAGAGTGGTACTAATGTTTACGGGATTTTGCATGCTCCTAGAGGGGATAACACCGAAGCCATGGTGTTGGTGGCACCGTGGTACAACAAGGATGGTGACTATAACGATGGTGGGGTCGCTTTGTGTGCTGCCCTAGCGCGCTACCTGAAAAAATGGTCCGTCTGGTCTAAAAACATCATTTTTGTAGTGACATCTGATTCGCAAATGGCTGTTAGACAATGGGTAGAAGCATATCACGTTTCCATGGATAACACAGCTGGTGCAATTGAAGCGGCTATCGTATTGGATTATCCCCGCAAGGAGGACTACTTCGACATTCTCGAGGTGTACTATGACGGATTAAATGGTCAATTGCCTAATTTAGATTTGATAAACACGGCTGCGATTGTTTGCAGCTACGAAGGGCTTAGAGTCGTTGTTCAAGGTGTACATGAACATAATAATCAAGGTACTTACTGGGTTCGGGCAAAAACCTTATTACGTGGTATTTGGGCTCAGCTTGTATCGGGAATTAATGGACCTGGACCGGGTGGAGAGAACTTTAGCGGGTGGAGAATTGACACGATTACTCTTCGAGCTCATGGCACCCATGGCCCAGCCGATATTACTACATTTGGGAGAGTTGCCGAGAGTGTTTTCAGATCCATTAACAACCTATTGGAACATTTTCACCAGTCTTTCTTTTTCTATTTCCTATTAGGTCCAAAAATATTCGTTTCAATTGGCACGTACCTTCCCGCTGCAATGTTGGTTGCCAATTCTTTCCCACTCATGGCAATCTACACCCTCCTCTCCAATTCTTTCATCAAGAAAGACACTAGCAGTGGTCTTTTATATCCTTTGGCAACAGTAGTGATTGTTTACAGCGGATGCTTATTCTTTGGATGGCTGATGCTCTATCTTAGCAGTGACCTCGCTGTCAAGGTGATGCTGGGAAGCACAGTTATAATACCTGCTGTAGGGCTTCTCCTTCGCAAGGCTGTTAATGGAAATGACAAAAAGGGATTTGCAGCAAACCTTCAGGGTTTGTCGTTAATTTTTCATGGCTTATGTCTCACTACTCTGGCCACTGTAAATTTCGCATTGGCGCTCGTTATTGGGTTGTTGACCGTTCCTTTAGCCTGGGTCGGATATCGTCCTCCAAGAACTACCGGATTGTGGAAATTGAGTTCCCCCTTTGCCTCCTTAGTATTATGGGCTGGATATAAATGGCACTACGAGTACAGTGGCGGGGTTGAACAACTCTATACGGCATACTACGACGTAATTACGGGTTTATTATGGGGATGGAGAGGGTTAGAAGTTTGGACCTGGGGAGTGATTGTCGGTGTTTGGCTACCAACATGGATTATTTCAATAATCGTGGGAAGTCTGTTAAGCAATTCTACCCCAGTCTCCACTGAGAAGAAAAATCAGTAAGTTATATAGATGTAGATTTTAATAATAACCAATATTTCAATGTTCCAAAAGAAGAAAAGGGCGGTTAGTAAAAAGATATTCATAAATATATCTTTCCTCGCCCCTCTTAATTCTACCAACTTCTCGAACGAAACGATGTATGGAAAAAAGGGAAACACACTGTTGACATTTTGATATTCTAATCAATCTCAACTACATCATCTCCGTCGTCCCCATCAATTTCAATAACTTCGTCGTCAAAATCAGCATCTTCTTGTTGAAGTTTCGGACGTTTATCAGCATCATTGGCAGTTTCCTCCAGTTTACGCTTTTGAGCAGATGATGGGGGATGTGACGACAGTTCTTCAAAGATTTCTTCAGGAGAAGAGACGGAGTCAGACTCGACTGACTCTTTCTTTTGTGGTTTCTTTGCCAATTCCTTTGGTGCATCAATCAATTCATATGTAGATGATGCCTCGTTATTAGCGTGAACATATAGCTCCAAATTGACGCGACTAGTTTCTTCATCCTCATCAACAACGGTTATAAAAGTACCATTCTTAACGCCAAATTCGGATAATTTACTCTCAAGATTGTCGTCAAAATCGATATCATAGATTAGGCTCCGTGTCATAATGCTCAAATCTTCACTATACTTCAATTCTTCCTGGAGTAGAGTTACCAACTGTTTAACAGTAAATTCAGTTGGATTAACACGTAAAGTCGCCCGAGCAACGCCTGAAACAACACATTCAGGATTAGGTGGTTGTAATTTTTCAGTTGAAAAAATACGTTCGGGTTGCCTTGAGAGAAAAACAATACGTGCTTCTTCCAGTCTGTTTTGAAGGATCTTCAAGCTTTGTAACACGCAAACACCAGCGATAATAGCGTTAGTAGTTGCAATTGCCGGAATGATGTTTCCAGCAATTTGTTTGACTTCAAACTTAGACTTTGTTTCAATTGAAAAGACTAAAGATCGGATGTTAGCAGCGGCCACGACAAAATCCAATGTATCTTCGTCATCCTTGTCAAAAGAAATAATTGGATCCGTTTCCCCTTCGTTTTTCATATCAGAGAGTCTTTTGACTAATCGAGTCAAACTATTTTTCAAAACCGCCAAGTTTTCCTCTAGACACCAAACTTTTTGGTCCTGAGAAAGAACTTGCTGATCGTCCAGAGCATTGACTTTGTTTTCAAGTTCTTCGTTATATTCAACCGGGGTAGGCGCCTTTCTGGTCTTCCACATGCTTTCCATGGTCAACAAGCGTTCAACATCTGTATGGAAAACTTTGTTAACTAGGTTCTTACTGGCATCAGGTTCAAAGAGGCCATCTCTCAATTCACGGAGTTCGTTAGCCTCTCTTCTCATGTTTTCCTTTTCTTCGGCCGTTTCAGCCTCATCCTCCCCTTCCTCTTCCATATTAGTAGCTTCTTCCTCCGCCTCGAACAATTGCGAAAATAAATAGCTCTTTGCCCAGACAATGGTGTGAATTGGCAAAGATGGTGTACTACGGATGGTACACACGGGGAATGATTTGGTTGTTGGTTTTGGATTGCAGTCATAACATTCCGTCTTGTCAGCAACAATCACTTGTACCTGTCCATTAAAACCCGCCGTACCAGATTCAATGAGTGGTACATTAGACGCGAGACAGATCCTATTAACGTGTCTTCTAGCTTCTAGGTTATCCAACGCATTGTAAACGATATCAAATTGCTTGAACCAGTCGACGGTGAACTGATCTGCCATGATATTATCGTGATGCGCAACGATTTTTACATTAGGATTAAACTTGGAAGCAGTGTCCTTAGCCACTTTAGCTTTGGACTTCTTTATATGTTCGCGACTGAACAAGAACTGCCGGTTCAAATTGCTCAGGTCAATGGTATCCAAGTCTATAATGTGAATTTCCGAAATTCCCAAGAGTACCAAGTTTTTGAGAAGTTCGCAGCCAATTCCACCTGCACCGACCATTAATACTTTCGACTAAAGGATATATACGGTTAGATCAGAGTCCGACACTTGATCAGAAATAGATAACTTACCTTTTTAATTTTATTGACAGTATCGTGTCCTAAAGCCTCGGTGGCGTAGGTAGCCCTTGTGCTATCAGTCATTCTCGATCTTGTCTTGTTTATTCCTGCGTTTATACTGTAAACGTCACAATTTTGGTGCTTATTTTGCCGGTCGAGAATGAGATGTTCCAAACTTGCGGCCGGGTCGACGGACTAAACGGCGTTACCAATGTTCGCAGATGGTCACCTACTTCGTAGACTGAACAGCAGCTGGACCTTTGCATAGTTGATGCATGAGAGCTACTGCGCTTCTAGCTAGCTATTAGCTAACTATGCTTTTGCTTTTGCTTTTGCTTTTTTTTTTTTTTTTTTTTTTTTTTTTTTTTTTTTTTTTTTTTTTTTTTTTTTTTTT
>JAJLUR010000250.1:0-19308 GCA_030674225.1 Blastobotrys terrestris | reverse complement strand
TAGCACATGTTCGACAGCTTTCTGGACAACTCTGCACCCGTACATTTGGAGTGACAGGTTGAGGATATGTGATTCCATCTGCTTTGCGAGAATTGTCTTTTGCGGCTGATTGCCCAGCTCAAAGAACTTTTGGATAACATAGTTGCCAAAGACATCTGTCATGAGCTGGAGCGAGTTTGGACGGATTTCGTTGAAGATGACGTCTTTTTCGTCGCTGGTGGCCGACTCGAGCCGCTGCTGAATGAACCTCGAACCGTGCTGATCGCCCGAGAACTCGACAATGTGGCCGTAGAGATCGCGGAGCTCGTATTTCCTGTTTTTGCTAGTGCGGAACTCTTCTAAAAGCGGGCTACGGAGGTTGGCCACGTCCGAGGTCGGAGAAGCTGCTGTGTTTGCGGATTTACGCGGAGGCGATTGAGTATTGTTGCCCTTGGACGGATATCTATTGTGTTGCTGTTGCTGTTGTTGTTGTTGATACTGTCTAAATGGCGATGATGTGGAGCCGTTTCTCGAGGATGCAGGGTTAATGTTTTTGTTTGTTGGGGAGGTAGGGTTCATGAAAGCAGCATGTGCGGCCGCGGCGGCGGCAGCTACGCTGGCGGAGTTTTTGCGCTGGTTTTTGGAGTATTCTGTTGGATTGCTGATGAAATCAGCGTAATCGTTGACGGGCTGGAACGCGGGGACGGGGATTGGGGCCGCTGCAGCGGACCCGGCGACTGGCTCAAACGGCTGGGGTCTCCATAGCGAAGACATTGAGTTTGAGCGCGAGGAGTGGGCATCGCTGAGACTGGCATACACCGGCGTAGGGGAGATGTAAGGAGAGTGGGCGTGAGAGAGGGGAACTGAGCTATTAGTAGGGGAAGCCACCTCTGATCGCGGAGGGACCGTGTTGAGGTCAACCTGAGCCAGACCGGAGCCCAGCAGCTCGGCTTCACGAGTCGCATCGACGACGGACGAGTACCTCTCTGCGATATTGGGCTGGGGGTTGAAAAAGCGCGGGGAAGTCTGGTTCCGGAGGGACGCAGTCAAGGGCTGCATACCGCCGGAAAACGACGACGACCTGAACACATGGCCACTGGTGTTATTTGCGTTGTTGTTGTTGTTATTGGGCGTGGAAGCCATGTTGCTGTTCAACGCGGTGGCGTGGACTGGATCGGTCACGGCAGAGTTTTTGCGTCTCCACGGCTGCGGATACTGCTCAAGCCCGTCGCCAACGACACTGCCAGGATTGCTGACGCTGTTGCTGTTATTGTTCCATATGCTCCACGACATGGAGTGGTGGTGGTGATAATGGGACGACGGCTGTGGCGTGTTGGACACATCAAAGCCCTCATCAGACATTCGGCGTCTGGCGCCATTTACGGGGATATCAAACTCATTCAACATGGACTACAACCGGTTAGCACGGGGAAACGACTTCAAAACAGACGACAGATGGCTCTCTTACCTGTTGCGGTGGCATTGTGTATTTTATGTTTTAATATATATGCACGACGGAGAGCGAAACTCAATCAGAAAAGCCGGCGTCTAATATTCTTTCTCCTTTCTTTTCCTTTTGTTGCAGCAGAATGACGCAGAAAAGGCGTAACACGGACTCACACGGTCAGGTAGTCCTCAACCCAAAGATATATATATATACAAAAAAGCAAAGCGACGCTGTTCCAGGATGCGTGATTCCTTTTTGGTTGAGTACTGGCCAAAACGAAGGGAGGAGGAGGGGGGGAGAGAGAGGAGTGCCGATGATCACATCTTATTATGCGTTGGGACTTCTGCGGTTACCTATCGGTTGTGCCTGAATTACCTCAAAATTGGCACAACGCGCGCCGAGGCCCGCCATTGTGTTTGAAACAGACAGCGGGGGCCCCATTGTCTAACAGCCCCAGAGCCATCAGGCTGGAACGGGGCTTCTTATATATAGGGCGGACCTTCTCATTGCCCCTAGATAGCATATGTAGCGCTGGCGTTAGTAGTCGTCTGGAGCGATTGCCCAGTAATGTAGGGTCGTAGCTTGCTCAGCCTGCAGCCCAATCTCAGACTGTCTTGTTTTGATTGGATGTCTTGAGGGAGCCAAGAGCCGTGTGGTGTGGGCTCATAGATCCCTTTAATCCCACCAGCTCACACTCGACGTGGGCATAAGTTGACCGCTACTGGCTTCGCCGTGCTGGGAGGCTATCGGTGAAGAGCGCACGCTACAGGCAATTGGACCGTGGACAACTGTAGAGATACCACTACAGGCCATTGGCCATTGCATGACAACGCGGGGCCGCCGGAGGCTACACAGGGTCGGTGTATTGCCCTGCGGGCGGCCTTCTTTTCTAGGAAAGAAGCAAAAGCACTGGAATTGGCTAACAGAACTACCTAAGAAGCCACCGGAGGCTACTCAGGGCCCGTGTATTGCCCTGCAGGCGGCCTTCTTTTCTAGAAAAGAAGCAAAAGCACTGGAATTGCCTCGCAGAGCTACCTTTTTTGCTTCTTTTCGGAGAAAAAAGAAGCCGCCGGAGGCTACACAGGGTCGGTGTGTTGCCCTGCGGGCGGCCTTCTTTTCTAGAAAAGAAGCAAAAGCACTGGAACTGCCTCGCAGAGCTACCTTTTTTGCTTCTTTTCGGAGAAAAAAGAAGCCGCCGGAGGCTACACAGGGTCGGTGTATTGCCCTGCGGGCGGCCTTCTTTTCCAGAAAAGAAGCAAAAGCACTGGAATTGCCTCGCAGAGCTACCTTTTTTGCTTCTTTTCGGAGAAAAAAGAAGCCGCCGGAGGCTACACTGGGTCGGTGTATTGCCCTGCAGGCGGCCTTCTTTTCCAGAAAAGAAGCAAAAGCACTGAAGCTGCCTCGCAGAGCTACCTTTTTTGCTTCTTTTCGGAGAAAAAAGAAGCCGCCGGAGGCTACACAGGGTCGGCGTGTTGCCCTGCGGGCGGCCTTCTTTTCTAGAAAAGAAGCAAAAGCACTGGAATTGCCTCGCAGAGCTACCTTTTTTGCTTCTTTTCGGAGAAAAAAGAAGCCGCCGGAGGCTACACAGGGCACGTGTATTGCCCTGCGGGCGGCCTTCTTTTCTAGAAAAGAAGCAAAAGCACTGGAACTGCCTCGCAGAGCTACCTGCCGGAGGGACATTTCTCTGCGGAACGAGGTAGTAGTATACTACTATAGGCCATTGGCCATTGGATGTCGGCGTCTATGTGGCCGACGTTTGTGTGGGTTGCTGTCCCGATTAGGAAATATTATTTAGACAGACGCGGCGCTTAACTGTGCTGAAGGAATATAAAAGGGGACCAATTCCCCAGCCTTTTCCTCCTTCTTTTTTTTTTTTTCTTCACTCTCCAGACAATGGAGGGTCGCTCTCCTGGCTCAAGGGTATCCTGCACACGCACAGCCAACTGCCACACCGTCTGCGGACACCTCCAGTGCACGTTGCAGGGTTCCAAGAGCTAGAGACGTCTCTCCGGTCGTTTATACTCGGCTGTAAGTATCTATGCCCGCGCTTACCATTCTGTAGCTGACAATGCGCTGGAACGTGGCTGGCAATATTGCCCTGCGGACAGCCTTCTTTTCCAGAAAAGAAGCAAAAGCACAGGAATTGCCTCGCAGAGCTAGAAGCCGCCGGAGGCTACACAGGGTCGTGTATTGCCCTGCGGGCGGCCTTCTTTTCTAGAAAAGAAGCAAAAGCACTGGAATTGCCTCGCAGAGCTACCTTTTTTGCTTCTTTTCGGAGAAAAAAGAAGCCGCCGGAGGCACCACACCCTACGGGGTCGGTGTATTGCCCTGCGGGCGGCCTTCTTTTCTAGAAAAGAAGCAAAAGCACTGGAATTGCCTCGCAGAGCTACCTTTTTTGCTTCTTTTCGGAGAAAAAAGAAGCCGCCGGAGGCAATTGACCTGCGGAACCAGGTAGTAATGTGGGGGCAGTTGGATTATTGGACTGTATTAATTGCTATTGCGGACTATACCATGTTCTCATTGCGGCGCTGGTTCAAACGCATGTTGGTTTCTCTAGCACGGGCGGTGCGGTCTTCCTGCACTAGTGCACAGCAGTGACAACACCAGTGGGAAAGCCAGTCCGCACCACAGGACCCCTCGAGCCCGTACTTCTCTCTGAGAGACGTTCTTCTGACAGAACCCCAGATGACATTACCAATGCCACACGTAAAGTAGGCCGCTAAGCCATAAAGACAAGCGGTACCGTTGCAGCCTGAGCCGCCTGAGGGCATCGGCTGGCTCCGTTGCAGCTCCAGGTATTCGGAAGTGCGGCCGAAAGTGATGCAGGGGAGACACCAAGTCAAACAACACGTGTCGAAGTCGTCAAAACATTCGAATAGACCAAAGTCGAACTGGTTGCTCGGTTGCGTGTCCTGGATGACTGGTGGTTGTTGGTCCTTTTCAGGGTCAGTCTGTCCAGCAGTAGGGGGCGTGATATACGCAGGCTCAGGTGGACCCTGGGGCTGGTTATTGATGTATCCGCTATCTTGGGTGCTCATTGAGTGTGTGCAATTAGTGAAGGAGCGGTTATGGATATTGTTGAGCTTTTATAGGCGTCCGCTGACCCATGTTTCCAGCCAATCAAACTGTCAAGTAGCCGCGTATCGCTCCTCAAAAAAAAAAAAAAAAATGCGGCTAAAACGGTAAGATCAGCCGTTAAATAGCCGTGTACGGCTGAGCGACAGTCGATCGTGAAATTTTTTCGCCATGCAGGTGCAGCAGCCAAGAAGTAAACACTGCCCGCTGACATTTCGCTTGGAACGTGGCAAGTCTCTCAGCTGAATGGCTCCTCTTGTGAATCTAGAACTACAGCTCTCTGTTGTTCCACTACGTGTTGTTACCGTGACATGTGTGCACGTTCGGCTTTTAGATGCGCCGAAAGTCCAAACGATAACTAAAAGCAGTGAGGCCGCACACGCGACTGGGACATCTATGCCTCACCCCTGACTACACTGGATAGGGGGGTGAGACACGGCGATTGTCGCTAGTCACGGGTCAAGTTTTTGGAATGATAACAAAGGGCTTTCTTATCACTGGTGAGTAAACGTAGCCTATGCATCGTTATTTCTGTTTTTGTTGGTGTTCAGATATCATTGTTGAGTTGCGTCTTCAGGGGGGGGGGGCAATTGCGGGGTGTTCGGTAACGTAACAACTAATTTCAAGGGATAGATGTCTCAGCTTTAGGAACCCTGTCATCAGCAGCAGTGATATTCTGATGTACTATATAACCAACGCATCATTTGAACTTTTATTTTATTTTGTTATTTTGTTAATATATATATATATTTCGTTTAAATAGGTGACTGCGTCCAGCCAGTGCTTTTGCTTCTTTTCTAGAAAAGAAGGCCGCCCGCAGGGCAATACATCTGTAGCATGAAGATAAGTATATATGGTGACAGATACACTGGAGAAGAGAACAGTGTAGTATAAGCTCAACCTAGTCAAATCCTTCAACAGCTACAATTGGATGTATGGTTCAGTTCACTATTGATTGGACAGCACCCAGCGCAGAGAATGACCAGTCCACCCCTGGGTGCCGGGCTCAAAGTCCGCAAACAGCATGGTTAAAGCATCTCGCTTGGCTATCGATATCGACACTACTGATCGCGACTGCAGACTCGATATATATCAGCCAGCCCGATTAGTAGCTATGCATAGCTGCTGCTGGTGCTGCTGCTGATGATGATTGATTTGATCGACAAGTTCTTAAGCCGCACGAAGCGGATCTGTAATACTTTGTTTTTGGCATTATCCCTTGAATCCACACTCATATGTATACCGTTGAATGACGAGTTGGAGTAGGCTGAGGAGGTGGATCGTTGCGATGCTAGTTTCGGCTGTTTGTGTGTCGCCATTGGGCTCGGGGTTGCATAGCTGCTGCTGATGGTTGATTTGATCTACAACTTCTTAAGCCGCACGAAGCGGATCTGTAATACTTCTTTTTTGGCATTATCCCTTGGACCCACACTCATATGTACACCGTTGAATGACGAGTTGGAGTAGACGAAGGAAGTGGATCGTTGCGATGCTAGTTTCGGCTGTTTGTGTCGCCATTGGGCTCGGGGTTGGACTGGGGATCGGCCTGAATAGCCACCACGACGGTGACCGGGCGGACAATGCTGAAAGCAGTGCCATCCCACCAGAGCCAACTAAGCAGGGTTGGTGGCAACCCAAAGTGGGGAGTACCTGGCAAATTGAACTGCTGTATCCGCTGAATAAGACCGATCTGGATGTGGATATTTTTGACATCGACTTGTTCGATAATGACAGGGAGGTAATTAAAGGGCTACAGAATAACGGGAAGCGAGTGGTCTGCTATTTTTCCGCAGGAAGCTACGAAAACTGGCGGCCGGATGCGAAGAGGTTTAAGAAGACGGATCTGGGGGCAAATTTGGACGATTGGGAAGGGGAAAAATGGGTCAATGTGTCCTCGTCCAGCGTACGAGCTATAATGAAGACCCGGTTGGACCTGGCGCAGAGCAAAGGATGTGACGGGGTGGACCCAGATAACATTGATGGATATGAGAATAAAAACGGGTTGGGGTTGACCACCACCGACGCGATTGATTATGTGAACTTCCTAGCCCGGGAGGCCCATACCAGAAATATGGCTGTAGGACTCAAAAACGGCAAACAGATCATACGGTCCGTAATCGAGAGTATGCAGTGGTGCGTTAATGAGCAGTGTGCTCAATATCAAGAGTGTGCTGCCTACAGAGTCTTCCCGGCCTCTGGACGACCAATATTCCACATCGAGTATCCCAAGGGAGACGATGTGAATAACGATAGGCCGGTGAGCGATGGACAGAAGAACGCCGCCTGCCATTTTGACGGTTCCGGTAATTTTTCAACCCTCCTCAAGAACATGGATCTGGACGATTGGTTCGAAGTGTGCTGACAAAAGGCACCGTGGCAGCAGCACCGCGATACGATGCGATACGGTTTAGAAACCAACTAATTGACCTATCTATGCCCCGTGGGCCACGATAAAAAAGCCTCAGAGCTACTATTTTTGAAGCCACCACACCCTACGGGGACTGTGTATTGCCCTGCGGGCGGCCTTCTTTTCTAGAAAAGAAGCAAAAGCACTAGAATTGGCCTCTCAGAGCCTCGCAGAGCTACCTTTTTTGCTTCTTTTCGGAGAAAAAAGAAGCCGCCGGAGGCAATACACTCTACGGGGTCTGTGTGTGTGCCCTGCGGGCGGCCTTCTTTTCTAGAAAAGAAGCAAAAGCACTGGAATTGCCTCGCAGAGCTACCTTTTTTGCTTCTTTTCGGAGAAAAAAGAAGCCGCCGGAGGCAATTGAATCGGGCTGGGAAGCGCCCGTCTGTGATGGTTCCACGTGACTGTTCTGCAGCCGTTCCATGATTTCGCACACACTCAAATGTACGCTGACGGTTTCCCGCGGTAAACCGTCGGCCGGTTGCCTGATGTATTTAAGCTGATTTTCCGACGAAAAAACCTTTTTCCTGCGTTGTATATACACACATAGAAGAATAGCAAAAAAAATGACTAGCTAAAACAGCGTGGTTACGCCTAAATGCGATGTAATGTTGCAATAGTATTCCTTCAGAGCCAAGCGATTTTTTTTTTCAGAGATACTATTACCCAATTAGGCAATCGGTTGTGAAAAAAAAAAAATTTCGGTGATTGGCCGGAGTGAAATTTTTCAGTGGCCGCTTGAGGGTAACCCAGCAGCACATCCACCACCCAAATATCAGAGCTGTGTTCTGTTTCTCTCTTTTTTTCTTTTTCTTTTTTCCTTTTTTTTTTTTTTTAACCCTTGTAAGAAAAAGTTTTGGGCAAATGTGAGTATTTTCTTGTATTACTGGTGAAGAAGCCTTGTTTGTTTGGTTGGTTTTTTTTATTTTTTTTTCTATGATGAACAAAAGAATTATTAGACGTTAGACTACTGATCACTTCATGAATGAGTCTTTCTTTTTCATCTTTCCCCTGAGAAAAAAAAAAAAAAAAAGCATTCTTCGCTTGGGATTCAATTGAATTGTGCGGAACAACGCTAACGTTAAACCAGGTGTGGTATTTTAGGTCTATTATTGGCCGACTCTGAAGGAATCGCCAGTGCCGAACTTCTTGAAGGTGTTCATTATTTGCAGCATCGTGGTCAGGATGCTGCAGGCATCATTACCGGGGCTTCCAGAGGCCGTCTGTACCAATGTAAAGGTAACGGGATGGCCAGAGATGTGTTCACCCAGCAGCGTCTCAATGGTCTCTTCGGTAACATGGGCATAGCTCATTTGAGATATCCAACAGCGGGCGGATCAGCCAACTCCGAAGCCCAGCCGTTCTATGTGAATGCGCCATATGGGCTGGCCATGAGCCATAACGGCAATCTGGTCAATTCGCCTGATCTCAAGGAGTACCTCGATGCCGAGGTCCATCGTCACATCAACACTGATTCCGACTCTGAACTGCTGTTAAACGTGTTTGCAAGTGAGCTGCAAAAAACCGACAAAGTCAGAGTCAACAATGAAGACATTTTCAATGCATTGAAGGGTACCTTCAACCAGGTTAGGGGCGCCTATGCCTGTACCGGTATGATTGCTGGGTACGGTATCTTGGCCTTCCGTGACCCTCACGGAGTCAGACCATTGGTTTTGGGTTCTCGCACCAAAGCTGACGGATCCAAGGATTACATGTTTGCCAGTGAAAGCATCGCCTTGGAAGGTCTCGGGTTTAGGGATTGGTTCGATATATTGCCGGGCCAAGCCGTCATCATTCCAAAATCCACAATGCAGCCAGATATCAGACAGGTTGTTCCAAGGGCAGCCTATTCTCCAGATATCTTTGAGTACGTGTACTTTGCGCGACCGGACTCTATGATGGACGGCATTTCGGTCTATCGCTCACGTCTTGCCATGGGCGCAAAGCTGGCTGACAACATTGCAAAGCGATTTGGTGGGAAAGAAAAGGCAAAGGAGAAGATTGACGTGGTTATCCCGGTCCCTGATACCTCGCGACATTCGGCTCTTCAGGCTGCAGTGTCGCTTGGAATTCAATATCGAGAAGGCTTTGTCAAGAACACGTATGTGGGCAGAACTTTTATCATGCCCAACCAGAAGGAGCGCAAGAACAGCGTCCGCCGTAAGCTCAACGCCATGTCGTTGGAATTCAACAACCGCAACGTTCTATTGGTGGATGACTCGATTGTTCGTGGTACCACGTCCAAGGAAATCGTTCAAATGGCAAAGGAAGCTGGAGCCAAGAACGTCTATTTCGCATCCTGTGCGCCAGCGATTCGATTCAACCACATTTATGGGATCGATCTTGCCGACACAAAGGCGCTCGTTGCGTATCAGCGGAATGAGGATGAGATTGCCAAAACAATTGGTGCTGACGGCGTTATTTATCAATCGCTCGAAGACTTGATTGAAGCATGTAAGCCGGAACACAATAAGGAGGTCACTTCGTTTGAAGTCGGCGTGTTCACTGGCAACTACATCACTGGCGTTGAAATTGGCTATTTGGAACATCTTGAGACCATTCGGGCGCAAAACCAAAGAAACAAGGAGATGGGTCAGCGCGCTGCCCAGGCTGTATCCAGGGTTTTAAATGGCGATGCTAAAGCCGAGGTGGATATCGGGTTGTTTAATCCTGGGGATTATAACTAATGATAGAGATATATATATACGACTTTAATGATTATTTTCTTAATAAATATTTGGCAATATTATTACTATTCTGTATGTTTTGTTGTATTTAAATGTATCGTTCGTTTGTTCGTTCATCTCTTTCTAGGAATTGGTGCCGCGTGTCCGGATTCTTTAACGTGTTGAAACAGTTTATTCCGGGATGAATACTCGACGTGACACACCGAACATCTATTTGCAAACTCGTTTGTTGCCTTTTGTCGCTTTTGACGACGCTGTTTGGCTTTGCCTTTGACCCTAACTTCGTCAGCTGCAGGGGATGGGTTGCTGTTTAGTCGAGTGCCCTCTAATTCGGCGAGAAGTTCCTCCAAAGTCGGCTCTGACTTGACATTTGTTGTATCTGCTGCTATCTCATCGTCATCACTTTCAGCTCCTTCTTTCGAGCCATCGTCAGCCTCATCGGCGCCGTTATTATCGGGACCACTGTTATCAGTAGTATTGCCATTGTTAGTATTAGATGCTTGTTCGTTTCTTTCGTTCTCCTTGTGCTGCTTGATTCTATTCTCCACTTCCTTATTCACAGTGTCGTACTCCTGATCCGAGTCACTGATGTCTTCATCGTCCTCATTAGTTTCGTCTATCCCCAACTCTATGCCCTCGTCTCGCATCTGTCTCTTCAACTGAGCAAGGTTTTTGGCATGCTTCTTGCTGGATTCGTGACTAGTCAATTGCTTCTTCGTTTTGAACGTTTTGTCACAAACAATGCATTCGAATATGTCCACGACTTTTTCGTCCTCTTCAGGCTGGATGACAGACTCGTTGAACCGCACATCGTCGACCTTTTCCCAGTCCTGCTGTTGATAGGACTGCTTTGTAGCGCTGTTGGCCTGTCGGTCCTTTCTAGCTTGTTCCTTCGCAGCTTGGTTTCCGGGGACCTTTTTCTTTTGTCTGTTGTGCTCCTTAACTCGCGGGTCCTTCTGTCTGATGACCGTGACAAGCTGTCGGACGGTAGAATTGAACTCCTTTTTCGCCGCCTCTCGAATCTTCTTGTTCCGCTGCTCAGCTGCTCGTCGAGTTCTACGGTCCGGGGTGTCCCACACTCTGTAGACGTCTTCCCAGGCAAACGACTTGAGCGAGGAGAACGAAGACCAAACGTCGTAGAACGGCTTAATGTCCCGGTTCCACTGTGCTTGCGAATTGCCAAAAGGAGGATACAACGGTGCCTCCTCCCCATTGTCCAGCGCAGCCTCCTCCTCTTCCTGCTTCAATTGACTGAACAGTTGGCCGATGAGGTCGTAAAACTCATCTTCATCTCCACTCAGCCGCTGATACCACGACGGATCGAAATACTTCTTCAATTCATCCGTGGACGTAACTTTCCCACCAAACTCCTGCTCGGCACCACCAGCCCCATCTGTGCTCCCATGCGAATCATACCACGCCCGTTCCTGAGGGTTAGAGAGCACGTCATAGGCAGCCTGAACTTTTGTGAACTGGGTGGTGGCCTCCTCGACTCGGTTGTAATTTCTGTCCGGATGGAGAAGCAGCGCCTGTTTCTTGTAGGCCCTTTTGATCTCCACCTCCGTGGCATTCCTTTCCACCCCCAGTAGGTCGTACAACGACTCTGTAGGCGCCGCTTGGCTCGATTGGTTAGCCCCCATTCTCCGGTCTCTATTGTTGATTCCGTTAGTAAGCGTTGATTTAAATTTTTCACCGGCGATCCGATGGCCCTACCTCAGCTTATATATATAATAGTACCACCACAACGCACACTCACTATCAGTCATCATCCCACCACCGGTAGAGTATACCTACACAACACACAACGCAAAACATGAAGAAGGTCGGACTCGCGGCGTTCGAGGATAAGCGGACTGCGGCATATGAGGATCTGAGCGTGGCGATCCAGCAGACCCAGGTGGAGGAGCTGAACACGCAGCTTTCGGTGTTCCAGTCCGCATTGAACTATTTTGCCGTGGAGCACGCTGCGGAGATACGCACAAACGCCAGGTTTCGCAGCGAATTCGCCAAAATGTGCACTGCCATTGGCGTTGACCCGCTGGCCACGTCGAACCATAAGGGGAAGGGGGGCTCCCTGTGGGCGTCGTTGTTGGGCAAAGACGTCAACGACTTCTACTTCGAGCTCGCGGTGCGGATCATTGAGATCTGTCGCTTGACCCGAGACCAGAACGGTGGTCTCATCTCAGTCTCCGAGGTCAAGACTCGACTGGCTGAACAGCCCCGTCCGGTCCAGGTCACCGGAGACGATATAGAGCGGGCCGTGGGCACGCTGTCTGGGCTCGGGAAGGGGTTTGGACTGGTGGAAATAGCGTCCTCGAAAATGATCCGCAGTGTGCCGTCTGAGCTCAGTCGGGATCAGTCGCTGGTGTTGGAGGCTTGTCAGGCTCTCGGGTACGTGTCTATTTCTATTCTACGGGACAATATGGGCTGGAAGGACATGCGTGCCCGAACTGTCGTCAACGACATGGTCGCCGAGGGCCTGTTGTGGGTGGATGACCAGGCTGTTGAGAGGGAGTATTGGGTCCCTTCCTACATGGACTGGTAGAGCTGCTTCCGTCACGTGGTGCTGCGAAACACACTGACCCCATCTGTCTGCGAGACTTTCGGGTCACGTGGTGCTGCGAAAACTGATTCCCAGTTCGTATACTGCGCTTTATGTTTTGGGCCCTTCTTCCTTTTCTAGAAAGAAAACAGAGCCAATGCAATTCAATGCGTGGAAGCTGCTGTTGCTTCCTTCCAGACAGCAATGTGGTTTCTGATGCCCCCCCCCCACAGGCTGCGGTGACAGACAAACAGTTGCCTTTTTTTTTTTTTTTTTAGACCCTGGCCAGGACTCGTATTCATTATCTCAACACAAAAAGTTTGGGTCCTACCAGATGGGTGGGTAGCTATAGTTGTGTGGCTGGCGATCACAGTCATCGGGGCGGATAGCAAACGTCACACGAACTAACCGTATTGGCTGGAAAACAGCACACACAGCTTTGGTAGCAAGGTTCCGTGGTCTCACACGGGGCAAGCAGCGCATCCCCAGACAAGCGCCAGTCAGTTTGATTCAATAATAGTCAAAACACGCTGGAAACTTATCTCCCCCACAGCGGACAATAGTGATCTTCGCCTTGTGATGTTGTGTTTCCGCGTTTCGAATCGCCTGTGTGTTGGTACCCTGGTTTGGGCCGAACTGGCACCTTCTTTGAAGGCAGCTATATATTTGCTGCGCTGTGGCAGGACTCCTGTGCACACACTACTAGCAGTCTGTGAATACACACTCTCTTATCCACCCCACTTAGTAGAGATCGACACTATCGTGAATCAAGGCAGTCGATCACTATTCGGTGACAGCAATATGAGTCAACCTGTTTTCAGCTGGTCAGAATGTGTTTTACCGTCTAGCTTTGAAATGGTCTATCCAGCTTGTGGTACCTAAAAGGTAGAGATTAACTGGCATACTTGGTAATATACCGTGTGGCCGGAATGCATAGTCTTTTAATAGTAGGTGCGATTGAGCTTTGGTAGCAAGCAATTATTGCGCCGATCTCAGAAGTGCCGCCTGTACTATATACATATATATATAACCAGCTTCATCATTAATTTTTTTTTTTTTTTTTTTAACAAAAAGCAGCCCCTTTTCTTGCTTGCTCGCTTGCACAATGGAAAAGAGGTCCAATACTAACCCAGCGAAGGACGACCGCAAGTCTCCGCCGAAGAAAGCCCTTTCTCCAAAGATTGAGTCCGCGTTCCGGGTTGTGAAACAGACTCCTAATGTCAGCGTTGTGTTTCCCGTACGCCACAAGCCGTTCCAAGTGAGGCACCAATACCCTTCGGAGCTCTCCCAGGCTGGTCGAGGGCTGGAGAGCACGGTGCCCTATCAAAGTTACGAGCTCCAATTGAGCTCCAGAATGGTCCAATGTGATGGTAAGCCGTGGAAGAAGCCGGTAAAGTCCAGCAAACGTGGGTCATATGCACCATTCCACGAGTTCCAAGTGGAAACCAAGCAATAACATAGGTTAGCCTAACGAACGAAAAATAATATTAGAATTACTAATGGTATTATGTGAATGAGGTCTTGTTGTACATGTATACCACCTACTTTTCCGCAGTTTTCCTTTCCCGTTCTATATCTCATCAATGCAGTTTCTAGTGAAATGTTTAGAGGCCGTTGTATAGCTGCTTCACCGCTTGTTTTACCCTGGACTATTCGCAGGACTGTTTCTACGACGATCCAAGAGATTTTGGAAAAAGTTGGCCAGAACTTCATTTTGCGTATTCCCACCGGGAGATGTAGGCGTGTTCGACTCTGAAGGCTCTGAGCGTCGATCTGGCGTCATTGGAGCATTGGCCATTTGAGAATCCGCGACATCGCGAGCCTTCAGCCTTCGCAGAACTTCCTCCACCCCTTCAACTTGAATACCGCCGACATTGAAATCACCCAATGCCGCTGTGGTGCCCAGGTGTGGTTGCTGGTCGCCGGGCTCCTCACTCAGCTTCTTTTCCAGAATGTCATATTGCTTGGACAAAAACTCCTGGAAATCCGTTTTTGGTACATACTCTTGAGTCTTAGCAACAGGCGTCAAGTCCTCGGCCTCAGCCCCAATATGGTTCTCGTACAATTCAATCGCCCTGTTCATATCATCCTCATTGTCCAAAACCCATAATTTTGTAATCTCGTCAATAACTGTCATTGCTTCGTCTCGTACAGCACAGATTTTAGCCTTACTATCCCATCCAGCAGGTATAGTGATCTTATCTGGCTCGACGACAGACGGCTCCACTTTTTCCGGGCTTTCCGCGTTGATTGGCAACGAGAGCCGCTCTGAAATAATCCCTTCTAGACCGTCAAATGGTATATCCAAGGAATATGGAGCATACACCACAGAAGCTCCGCATTTCCATGCGATCGACCGCATAAACTGTTGCGCAAAGTCCACGGTTTCGTCAGAAACCTGCCCCTCGTGAACCACATTTTCCGACCCAATAGCACAGAGTACTAAATCCACTCCTAATGGAAGCTCATACTGTCCCTCTTCTAGCGGCAACTCGACGCCGTTATAATCTTCGCTGTTCCCCTTATTAATCCCCGGAGGAACATATGCCTGTAGTCTCTGTCGTAATTGAGCTATCTTGTCGTCTTGGTTTTTCACGCAACCCTGTAGAAACCTCATCCAATCCCGCAACTGGGTTGCCCATTTTTCCACATGATCCCAATCCAAAATGATTGTCACTAAAAGGTTGTCTTTAGTCCGTCCCAAAACCGGCTGGATCATTGGTTGATAATGGTCCTCATGCATATCTAACGTGAACAAATCCAGATGAGACAGCTTGTCATCGTGTTCTTCATCTTTATATTCAATGAACGAATACCCAAGTCCAAATTCATTAGCAATCGACGCCAAAGGGGACTTTTTCAATCGTCGAATTAACGATTTATGTGTAGCCCCATTGGTGCCTGAATGTGTTAGCAAAAAATCATTCCATTTTCCGTCTCCTTCTTGTCGTATAGTCCCTTCCTGTATACTCACCTAGTAAAACTACAGTTCCCCGCGGTATAGGATTAACATTAGACGCCTTTTTCAGCATACACGACCATATTTCCTCGGTCATTTCATTTGTTTATTAAATGCTCAAACCTGCAACGTCCCAAGAAACAGTCAACGCGTAGCGATGGAGCACGGCTGTGCATGCTTGTGCGTTTGTCGGTTCGAACCCTATACACGTAGGATGAAAAACGATTTACTTCTAAAACAAACAAACGCTAGTAGCGTCGTATGTATTAAATACGTAGCTATAATCAATTGAGATTAGTCGGATTCAATTTCCATCTGGGAGTCATCATTATTGTCGTAGAACATACCCGGAGAAGTTGGGGTTAATTTGAAAGCCGGGCTCCTTTTGGGTCTAGGGGTCGTGTTAGTAGTCGTAGTAGTAGTTGCGGTATTGGTGGAGCGGGGTGGAGTTCCGATTATTTCGCTGAATTCAGGGTCATCGAATTCAAACGTATCAGGCGTGTCTAATACGCCCATTCGTGAGTGTTCTTCAAGAGCCCTATTGAGAAGATCAGACGCGACTGGGTCGTTCGGAGTAATGCTCAGTGCCTGGTGGAAGTTTTCAATGGCATCAAACAGCCTCCCAGCCTGAAGATTCACCAGTCCCATAGCAGAATGAATATTGGCATCTTTGGGAGACACTCGTATGATTTCCTCAAAATATGAAAGCGACATATCATGCTTCTCCATCCGTCTATAGACATGACCCAAGTTAGCCTGAATTGACAGCCAGGCTCGTGGGTCAGAGTTTAATCCGGATGCCGCTTTGAGGGCTTCGTGGAAATAGGACTCTGCAGTGTTAAGTTCGGTCTTGTGGTAATACACGACTCCCATCTCGTTCAGAAGTAAAGGGTCAGATTTGCAAATACTGTAAGAAGTGCACAAGTACTCTTCAGCAAGTGTGAGGTTGTTCAAATGCAAATGTTGCATCCCGAGAAATAATGACGGCAGGTGTGTACCTTGAAATAGCCGCGCTGCAGTCGAATACGCAGAAATCGCCTGCTCATGTTCGCCTTCGACCGCAAATGTATGCGCAAAGCCAATCCACGCCTGCCCGAAATATGGGTTCATCATTGACGCCTTGCTGAAATATCTTCGAGCCTCTGCAATTTTCCCTATTGTGAGATAGTACACACCCACGGCAAGCCATGAAACCGGTTCATTAGGATGGTTGTCTGCCATCTCATGGGCCAGCAGGAACAGTTTATTCCGCCCTCCGAGTTCGTGAAGGCATGCAAGATAATTTGGCAATGCAGAAAACTTGAAAGTATCGTTCTCTAAAATCTTTTCGCACAATTCCAAGCAATCCTTGAATCGGCATTGTACAAATAACATATCTGCACGACTCAGCAACACGTCTCCATTCTGGGCCAGTCCGTAATCGTCTTTCAAAACACCCTCCGCCTCCAAGTATCCCTTCAAATTGGTGTACTTTCCCAATCGGATGGAATACAGAGCTTTTGTCAACTCGGCATTCTCCCCACACCATTTGTCAAAGTCCAGAGAAGACAAAAACTTCCACTCTTCCTGTGGTGACATCAAGTTATTCCTTATCAATTGGTCAAATGCTTCATAGCATTTGGCATCAATCTTTACCGCGTCTTTGTAGCATTCCTTCGCTCGATCAAAGTTGTTCTGGGCAGTGTAAATTTGCCCCCGTAAGTAGCTGATTGATGCTTCCAGCCGTATACCGCCATTATCCTGCTGCTGAACATTTCGAGACAATGCTTTCTTCGAAGACAACGAGGAAGCTCCAGAAGAGGACGAACTTTCTAACTCCGGATCCACATTGGATCGTTCGCCAATAACTTCCAACGCTTCTTCCCACTTGTCCATTTTGGTCAGACTCAAAGCACACAGGTACCTACAGGGAATGTTCTTCTCGTATTCCTTTTTACTCTGCAGTAATTGCTTTGCGCGGACATAGCTGCCATTGGCAAAATGCACCTGGCCCAACCAAAAGGCGTCGTTGGCATCTCCAGTCATGGCAAGAATCTTGTCGCCGATGTGTTCCGCAGTCTGGTAATGATGCTGCATATACGCATCATGTCTCCACAGCCGCAGTTTTTCCACCTGCGATAATGGCTTGAACTTACTAGGACTCTTCCCTTGTCGCACTACCAACGGGGAATCAAACGAGTCCATCTCTGCTGCGTCGCTTTCGCTCGATGCGTTATGGGTGTTACTATGTGATCTCACAACCAACCCGCACGCGTTACAAAATACGCGACGCACCGCCACTGTGGCTAATGTGGCGCTGGTTTTTGGTAGAAGTAGTGAGACTAGACACAATTGGACTGCTTGTGGAGCAAAGACATCTCCTTAAGGTTTATAGTTTGCAGGAACCCCGCGAGACGCCTTTCTTTTCTAGACAAGAAGTAAAAGCACTAGCAGAACCTCGCAGAGCTACTTTCTTTGGTCTGTCTCGAAAACTCCAACTACGCACACTGTCAAACGCCTGCATTGGGTTAACCTGCAAATCATCCTACTTAACGTTTTTTATTTAGATGTGTACGTACATACGTACTCAGCAATAAATTGGTTATATTATTTACCTGAGTACCTACTTACCTTTCATGCCTCTGTTCGGAAAAAGAATCCGACAAAGGCTACGTGGGCCCCGCAGAGCTGAGAGCCAATATTAGTAGTTTGGTTTATATTTGAAATAGCTATACATTTATCTGTTTATCCTGCAATATCTTTTTTGGGCAATTCTGATACTCACGTTGAGAAAACTTTTTCAGGTTTTGAACATCACATCGATGGAGTTATTCACAAGCTCAAAACGGAAAGCAGCACGGTTCTGTTCAGATTTTGTTTGGGATGCCAACTTGGGAATTGAGAGTGGTAATTTGCCTAGTCTGTTTAAAATGAGTTGTAGTGTGAGACGTGAATATGCACATACATACCCATATCCTGCAAAACAGATGTACATATTCGTAACTCAAGTTGTTTATAAATAGTCTTCGTGAGTACACAGCATAAACAAAAGGTCCTAGAATATACACATACCCGTAATAGGAATATGCATAAGCATATGTATATGCATAGCGGTCAATAGCCAACTGGTATGCACGCTGTATATATGCACAGTATACCTTAGCTTTTCAACATGGACATGCATATGCTATACGGAACCGAGAAATTGCTAATATGCGTACGAACAGCATGAGCCAAATTGCGTATAATGCACATACAAGACTATACTTCCAAAGCTATAAATATGCCAAAGTAATGCAATATGTGCGAACCTAAATATGGGGTGACTACTACTAGCAATATGGAACATTATGAAGAGGGCTGACGTAACATGCAGGCGGAGGAAGGTTGGCTGCTGTATTCAACATAAAAGACCAACTCTGTTGACCACAGCAACTAAGTAACAATCCCGAAAGCCCTCTAAATCCTATATGGCTCCCCTGTCCATATACAGCCGATTCAGCTGCTGATGCGCGCCTATAAGATTAAATAAGTGGTTAAGGAGACAAGGCTTGCTATTGGTGTCAACAAAGTAAGCTGTATGGTACCATGAAGATTTTTCCAAGGAGCGTGAACTGGTTCCGCAGAGATCACTGTACGGCTTAGTTAGCCCGTGGTTTCGACTGTGCAGGGTACCAACAGAAGAAGTATATTCGGACAACTGCGATTATGAATAAAACTAGACCATCTATGATATTACCATTGAATTTCTGGTTCGACCGTTTAACATTTAATAATTAATACAAGGTTAGAGAGCTATTTCAGATATAATGGATCACGGCATACAGTTGGACACAGTATCACAGTCAAATGCAATGGCAGAATTCATTCGGAACATGCTAAACCACACCAGGAATCAATTAAGAACGGCGATGGATCAGTGCAAACAGCCTTAGTTGTCGGCAGCTCTTAGCAGCCACAAATCTACTTCTGCGCTAAAAGCGGAAGGTGAAGCGTTGGACCTTTTTGCATAGTTATTGGGTTTACCGTCAATTGAATGTATATTATAAACTTTGTTATATTAGTCTTAAGTGAATGTATAATTATAGCTCAGGGGCTCATATAAACGCTGAATAAACTATATTAGATGAAAAATACGTATGCTGTGCGCATGAAAGATCCAGCCGGAACCGCGAATGGTGCGCATCCGCCATTTTTTTTTTTTTTTTTTTTTTTTTTTTTTTTTTTTTTTTTTTT
>JAJLUR010000249.1:8929-19406 GCA_030674225.1 Blastobotrys terrestris | reverse complement strand
TTTTTTTTTTTTTTTTTTTTTTTTTTTTTTTTTTTTTTTTTTTTTTTTTTTTTTTTTTTTAGATGAAGATATATAATATAATGCAATCCTCTAAAAAAGAAAAAAAGGTCCAGTGCGAAGAGAATATATATATATATGTATATATAACCATATAACCAGATACGAAAACACCTATCTTTCCAAATCGACATAATTACTCGGGCAAATGCCAACTTCACCGTTCTCACGTCGGGCCTGCCACCATCTCCCGGTGATATCACTAACTTCCAAGAGCTCACCACGTTCAAACGAAATTTCATTAGCATCCTCAGGATTAGCTCGATAGGAGTAGAGTGCCCGAGCTTTATAGGGATATTCTGAAGGTGTCGACAAAACGTCGCCATTAGTAACTTCCGATTGAATGAGCGAGTTATTCTTAGAGTCATTTTCCCCACCATCGTTGTTTTCGAAAGCACCACCCAACTGGGCGGATGTGAACATGGCAGGGTGGTCAGACCTGCTGGTACCACTGCCGTTTTGTTGAGACTGTGTCTGCTGCTGTTGTTGAGGACGATAGTTCATGCTAATACCTTCTCCGTGGCCCGCCATAAACGGATTCGAGTTTCTCGATAATGAACCAACTCCGGATACATACCGAGAATCCGGTCGGTGAATAGCAAATGAGTCCACATATTGGTGGAGTTTGGCCTCTTCGGTCGTGCCGAAATAGAAGATCCATAAGATGTTGATTATGGATAATAAAATGTGACCAGCTGCCACAGCACCATTCGCAGGTGCTTCCTTCCACACCGAGTTATTTGTCGAGTTAGTAGTATAGATGGTTGCCGTAGCTAGAAAAGCCATCAAAGCCATTCTGTAGGGATGGATGGCGTCTGCTCCAACAATATATATCACCCCTATAATAACACAGAATTCAAATGCGATCCCCCACCACGTTAACGTAGGGAATGAAGAGCTCGTGACATCCGCTGCAATAGCTCCTGCTAATGCAATCACCCATCCTATCAGGCCTATAGAGATGGTCGATAATGCAAACGGATCGCCTACGATCAGTGATAAGGAAAACCGATTCCTTCGACGTTGATTACTCGCACTAAAATCCATTAAGATTTCCTAAGGCCCTTTATTTTATTTTTATTTTTAATTTTTTTTTTGTTTTCGGTTTTTGATGTCCACTGTCTTTTCTCGAATGATAAAGTCAAATATTAGGTCCTTTTTTTTTTTTTTTTTTTTTTTTTTTTTTTTTTTTTTTTTTTTTTTTTTTTTTTTTTTTTTTTTTTTTTTTTTTTTTTTTTTTTTTTTTTTTTTTTTTTTTTTTTTTTTTTTTTTTTTTTTTTTTTTTTTTTTTTTTTGTCCCCTTAACCAGTAGTTGTAGTGTGTAAGGAAAGAAAAGAAAAGAATCACAAATGTTAAAAAAAAAAAAAAAATACTAACCAAAAAAAGGAATTTCAAATATAAATAGAGTAGAACACAACCTCTTCAAACTGAAAAAATATATAATATAATATGGTATGAAGAAAAAAATGCTCCGTGTTTGTTTCAGGTTTTTAGATTGTGCTGCAGTTTAAAACTTTGTCTAAAAAGGCTGAGTATATGACCACACGGAGCTGGAGAAAAAAAGAGACTGCAGATTGGTCCCAACTTTTTTTTTTTTATTAGTTAAGTACGTTGTGGGATTCGAACGCGCAGAAAACTCACATTTCTGGTGTGAAAAAAAGGAACTCGGACGAAAGAACCAGCTTGTTGCCGTAGACGTAGCTATCCAACAGTTTTAGGAAAGGAGTATCTAGACAGAAGGATCGACACAGCTAATCGGTGAAAGTTGGATTTGAGCACTAGAGTGGTTTTTGCTTATGAGATAGCACCGTGAGGACTGGGCACATATGCATATGCCTATCTTGGTTTTGTTGAATCTGTATACTGGTACAACTCGCCATATTGTAGTCATTACTCTCTCTGATCTCTGATGATACTTTACTGAATACATAAAACGCGCATGTATAAGACAATGTTTTGCCGGCCGTGATAACTGCACGTTGAATCATCTTGGGGGTTTACCGTGACATTGTGGCTTTCTATTGTTTTTTTTTTTTTTTTTTTTTTTGATATGCACATATGCGTGCTCAAAAGGGCAAAAATCAGTTTAATATATTTATGCATATGTATTAACGGCTATTTTGCTTTCTGTACTACTCATATTTGATAGATCATAGAATCGAGCTGAATTTATTTAACTGAACCCAAACTCCCCACACAAGGATCTGCGAATCACATTGTCATTATGCCGTATATGCATAGCTCTATCAGACAGGTTTCCTCCGGGCTATCTGAGGAACAATAAAAATATCAACCTGATTTACATTTTTTTCCCTTCAATTTTTAAAAACGGCGATCCCTCTAATCCAATTTCAGACCTGATCAATTGATGAAAACAATTGCAAGCAAGTCAAATTATCTATCCTTCAAGTCATTAATTCATTATATAGTCATGGACAAGTCTATAAAAACCAAATGTTGATGGCGAAGCAAACCACAGCTACAACAATACCCCAGATGGCTAGGCCCATCGCAGCATATCTGACAAAAGACTCTTTTGCACTAAGGCCCTCTTCTAGCTTTGACTTGGACAATAAAGCATAAGCAAAGATTCCCGGAAGAATGAACGAGATTGAGGTCGATCCAGTGGCACCAACAAATGCCAACATCTTTTCAAGCGACGTCACACATAATGCTAGCATGTAGGAAAGAACCAATATCACAGTGGTGAGAACGAAAAATGTTGTTGTTCCGAGCGGAATTGTCACAATTGACGGCGTCAGATTCTCTTCATTCGAATAAACCGAGTCTTCATCGGAAGCAACAACTGTAAATTTGTGTTTCTTGATTCCGCGTTTGATGGAGTGAATGACATGGTTCGCTGACACTCTAGACGGATGGCATTGCAATGGATAAGAGAAAATGACCATGATTACGATTGCCAAACGCCCGACTGTAGTGAAAACGGAGAAAGGATACATTTGGATAATGTTTCCTCCCACATTATCACCATATGAAAGGTACCCCGTTAAACCAACAATAATATAGAAAGCACCTGAAGTTCCGATGGCACCCAAAATCATCTCTAGGATGGACTTCTCCGACGTAGATTCGAGCTCGTTTAAAACAGAAAACATATTCTGATGACAGGTAAAGGCGAAAATGATCACCGGCAACGCGGATAATACCGAAGTTACGCTCTTTGGCTCTATTATTCGCACTTCTCCCCGCTCAGGCAGCGTATCACCAATCAGGTAATGTCCGACCACAATTAAAACCAAATACCCCACCGAAACTAGCGCAACTAAGGAAGTGTATTTGAGAGAATCAAGTTTGCGCAAATATGACAACGGGCCAACGATAGCCATAGCAACTGTGACCCAGAATTCACGGTTCAATAAATAATCGTGAGTAAATCCTACCGACTCCGCGATTTGGGGCATCAGATCACCAATAATGATAATATATGAAACCCCAACACCAAAACATTTGACTGCGATGGCCACATCAAAAACAACTGCTAGAGAGGGATAAGTATGTTTGGCCACAGCAAAAAAACTGGCGTGTCCTCTATGTACGTAACTGGCACACAACGCCTGCAGATAAAGACCAAACCCAGCAGTTAAACCAGCTATCCCGATCACAAGCGTACCTAAGACCATTCCATTAGCCTTGTAGGCGAACGGCATTGCTAAAATCCCCGCTCCAATGATCGTATTCAAAAGATTGATAGTTCCGGACGCAATCGTGGCACCACCCCCATGATAACGTACTTCTGCTGCTTCCCCAGATAACGACTGCTGTTCGGTTGTCATAGTATTACCGTTGTTGCTCTCTAGCGCCCCATAATCCGCTAACGTCATAATACTTTGTAAATTCAGGACCTATACACCAAAAAGATGAAGAAAAAAAATGTATGGATCCTTTGAGATAGCTTTTTCTTGTAAGTAGAGTATATAGAACCCAAGAAATTAAAGAGTGGCGTCGGAATCCGCACGCATACGCGCGCATTCAACCGGTCACACCAAGACAGCTCGCCATTATGTCATTGGTGAAAGCCGTGATGATTAGATTGCTGGACTGAGGTTGCCTTCTAAATAACAGACGTTGAGTGAAGACTGTGCGCATGAAGATATGTTAAGTCATAAGAGTTACAGTTATTGCTGCACAGGGTTTTATGGTATATGTGTATCTTTATAAGCCCATTTCTCGACAAATGCATATGCATATATACACTAAAGGATGCGGCAGACTCTTTTTTTGGCGACTATTGGGGGATACACGCTAAATATTAATTTGGAGATTCATGCACATTCCGAATACAGTCTCCCTGATTATCCGGAGTGCAATATACTCACTAGCCCAATGCAAAAAGATCAATCAACGGACCAAAGATTATGGGCCTAATATCGTATTCCTTTATTCCTTGTAATTCGTCGACTACCATTATTACATCTTGTCCACGCTCAGATTCTAATGCACGGCTTGTTACGGTTTTTTGTTCTGTGGCGGTGACCATAGATATCTTTGCTTATTTGTTTGTTTATATTCCCTTCACATTTTTACTTCATCTATATACATTACATACTGCTCTGATTCATTACAAAGTCGCAGTAGTTATTCAACGATTCAATGATCTCCTCGTGCCATTACAACTTCCACCTGATGTCTAGAGGAAATCCATTGCTCTGAGCGGCGATACCTCGCTACTGACTATGAAGACTGGTTCTCAAGCTGATGCAATATTCGGGATCCTCCGTTGCAAGACCGATTTATTCCCAATGAAATTTTCCCCAGGTCGTTGACAAGCAAGTGTCTGGATTGCATGGGCATAGTAAACATTAAATATCTGGATCGGGAGGAATATATTTGTAGTCCCTTCCTATTTCCCAGAGGAAGCTGAATATGATTCCGAAGACTGATAGTAGATGAAGGATAGGTAGAGATGTTCTACATGGAACTAACTTTCAGTGACTGGCATACGCTCGCGCAAAATTGACCAGGAATTCCAACCATTTCTCACTCATGCACAGACGATGGGCGTTTTACCGACTCAGTCGTTAAAGAATCAGAGTAGGATATTCAAAGCTCGACTGTGCTGCCTTTACTGATATCTTTGAATATTATTCGTCATTGAGACGGATATGATATCAAAAATGGATAACGGTGTGGTACGAAACAAGCCATAGGTATTTATAATTATCAAATTGTACCAGCGATTTTTCCACCTTTGTGCGGAAAATTAGATCGAAATCGGATCCTAAGTACTTTTTCTGAGCTATTATCCGACTAATGGTTTATCGGTGACAGAGGAATATTCTTCTCCGTGTTTTGTCTATTTTACTTCCACAAACACTTATTCCGAACGTGATTATTAATTTCACTAGTCAATACATCTGCTTGAGCTAACTTGGAAACGCTGTTATCCACCAAGTTAGCGACGGTGACCTTTACGAATTACAGATTTGGTGCAAAGTAAATATTGATAAAGAGGTAGTGGGAAAGTTTCGTCAAGGAACGTCGCTATGTAGGGGCGGTTCGATAGAGCCAGTGTATATACTATATTCCAAAACTCCTTGGAGCATTCTCAGGGAAGAATTTGTTAAGCCATTAACAGGACACTGGTAAGTTTGAAAAACAAGTGCTATAAGTTGTTTGAAGATCTTGATGAAAAGATAGTCCAGACTCTATGCTTGCTTTAGTAAGAAAAGACTGACCACATGAGATTTATTACAATCTCGCCACTTTACAGACCATAGAAAGGGGAGTTCGAGAACTTGGCATCTAGTGATTGTAATTCGATGAGATTGAGTTAATACTTCATTCTACTGCCGGATTATTTTGACTTGGAAGAGGAAGATCGGCTAAATTTTGAGAATATGCAAACCACAGCTCTGCAAGGCCAGAAAATACTTCACCAATATTAGAACAGGTAGAGAATTCCTGAAAATACCACATGAAGCCCAGAAGTTATTGACTACAGGAGGCGTGATAAGCCCTCTTATGATAACACTGAAGTTGATTGTACGCCCTTCTTAATCGACGCAACTTTGAAAATTGAAGAGTCTGTTTCAGCAACTCAAAGTTCTTGTGTCATTTCGGAAACAAAATAATCAGCATAGAGGTGTGAATATTCCTGCGGCGCAGTTTTTACATTTTTATACCATATTTCTAACGATTTGACAATGAAATTCTGAAACCTTTTCATTAAGTTCAATGGATGGGCAAGTAGTATACTGATAATACTAGATCTTTCTGCTTGTTCATATCTAAAAAGAAGGATACAAAGATGTATAAACACTACCTTATTTATAAATAACCATCCTGATTTTCCCGTTTTGACTTTTAAAACAATGGACGAGTCTAACAATTCACTCTAGGAAAGGAGTTCATAAAAAGACCTTCCGTATTCTTCGAGGAAAGCTGTACTACATCACTACGGAATATATCATATGCTGCAAAGAACTCATTTCAAATGCTAGCCGTAGAGGATGTACAATAAGTCTTGCGTATAAGAAAACTCAAAATTTGGATTATTAAGCTTACATTATTAAACACCTTTGGAATATTATTAATTACCCCAACAGGCTCTGTGGCAACGAGTAGATTCATTATCTCCCTGAAGATGACACAAACGGTTTTTTTTTTCCCTAGAGACAGATCCAAAAATAATTTCACTGACAGCAATTCTTAGCCTTGCAGTGTATTCAATCACCCCGCTCAATCCAACGATGCGATGGCGCACACTGAAAAATCATTCTTAACAATTCAACAAATTAACCTAGTTGCATCATCTCGCACTGAAGGTAGCCGTTGTCCGGGCAAAAATTTGAATGCAATAAACTTATTTTGGTTTGTCAAAAGATAGCAATAGACTGAGTCGACCTTAATGATTTAGGCAACTTGTTGTGAAGGTTAAAGGTCAAATTTGGAGTTACCTGTATAACACAGAACCCCCTTGTATCAAATCTGGATTATTAAGTTGGCTGCTTCTTGTGCATTGATAAGCTTTTTTAGCAGATGGAAATAGTAGATTTACCAGCCTCCAATTTTTCTATCCTACCAAGTACAAAAAATACAACCTGTAGTTTGGCTAGAACTTAATATTTTTGTATATTGAGAATAAATGTATATATAGAGCATCGTATCCTGTGACATTTCTAGTAAGGAAGAAAGGTTTTAAAAAAATGCTCGCCGAAGTGAGACCTTGTTCCACTAGCGCTATCCTGGTCGGAGATCTTGCCGGGGGTGTTGATAAATTTTTATCGACACAGCTCTCCGATCTCCGAACACAAAAAATTATGTCAGAAGAAGAACGCCAAATTAAACGAATCAAAACTGCGAGTGATAGAGGAATTATTGAATCTGATGTCGGCATTACTGAGTATTTGTCTCCCAATCTGACTGGGTTTAAGGGAATTTTGAAACAACGGTACACAGACTTTCTCGTAAACGAGGTTTTACCTGGTGGATCCGTTTTACATTTGGTTGATCTTGGACTTGTCGACAAGCGAGACAGAAGAAGAGAGCGACGGGAACAGGAGAGGGAACAGAATAGCGAGAAAGATCAAAAACCACAGCAACCAGAGCCCACAGAGGAGCAAAAGAAGGAATTGATTGAACTTCTTGGACAGGCGACGTATGATAAGATGGTCGAACTATTTAGCACTGGCTCCAAATTACTGTCCGAAAAGAGTTATGATTCAAAGGATCAACGGACTAAATTACATCAACTGATCCGGGAGTCTTTCAAATCTCGTTTTGAGACGAAAACTGACACCGAAAACAAGTTCGTCATTACTCTTTCAACTGACCCTAAAAAGGGTATGAGAAATAGACCTAAGTTTGACAAGGAACATATGGGTGCCCCTAAAGAATTCCTCCATTTTGTTTTATACAAAGAGAACAAAGAAACTATGGAAGTTGCTAATATTGTGTCCAAGGTTCTTCGTGTCCCACCGAAAACGATTTCCTATGCAGGAACTAAGGATAGGCGCGGTGTCACTGTTCAAAAGGCGTGTATTTCAAAGATTGAAGTTGAAAGACTCAATGGGTTGAACAAGACATTGAGAGGTGTCAAGTTGGGTTCCTTTGAGTATTCGTCCACTCCGCTAAGATTGGGTGACTTGGAAGGTAATGAATTCTTCATTACTATTAGAGACATTGAACCCATCAATATTGATGATGATATCCAAGAAATTGTTGACAACTCTATGAACTCATTGAAAAGCAAGGGATTCATCAATTATTATGGAATGCAACGATTCGGAACATTCTCCATTTCAACCCATACCATAGGGAAACACGTCTTGAACTCTGAGTGGGAAAAGGTTGTGGAATTGATTTTGTCCCCTCAAGAGCTGGTACTTCCTGAAAGTATTGAAGCAAGGAAAGTTTGGAGCGAAACAAAAAATGCCAAAAAAACATTAGAATTGATGCCACGTAAATGTGTTGCGGAACAAGCCATTCTAAAATCTTTAGTCAAAGATCCGAAAGGATATCTTAATGCAGTTATGCAGATTCCTAGGAACCTCAGAGTTATGTACGCTCACGCCTATCAAAGCTATGTTTGGAATAAAATCGCCAGTGAAAGAATTAAGCGCTTTGGAATGGAGGTTGTTGTTGGTGATTTAGTAATCGACGATAAGAATGGGTCCAATTTAGAAGACAACAGGGAACAAAGTGTTGGGGATACCGAGGATATCAAAGAATCTCAATTCACGCGTGCTAGGCCGGTGAGTCGCGAAGAACTAGAAAACAAAACGTTCTCTATATTTGACATTGTTATCCCGTCGCCTGGGTTTGATGTCGTTTACCCACAAAACGAATTGGCTGAAATTTACAAGGAGATCATGGAGGCAGATGGCGTGGATCACACAAATATGAAGCGAAATATCAAGGAGTTTTCCCTCGCTGGGTCTTATAGATATCTTGTTTCCAAACCTGGTAATGTTGAATGGTGGGTGAAGAATTATGAAGATCCAACTGACCAGTTAGTAAAGACTGACTTGGATCTGATCAATGAGCAGTTATCTCCTGAGCATCGCGTTTCTGATGGTATCACAGATGGGAAAAAAACGGCCATCGTTCTCAAATTGCAACTTGGAACTTCCCAGTATGCCACCATGGCTCTTCGTGAAGTCATGAAAGTTGACACTTCAAGGCGAGGCGAAACCTGCGATGTACGGAATAATAACAATTCTGGTAGTAATAATGATAATTAATGTATATAGTCTTTTATGAATACATTCCTTTTGTGCACTATCTATTCGCAAACAGAGTTTGAACTTTGTTTTATTTACTTTCTTTCTTTTCACGATCAAAATAAACCACTCATTTACAATTACTATCTTGCTATGACGCAACATCGCTATCGAATTTTTACGCACGACGTCAGCAATTATGCTAGTAAGAAACCGTTGGAGGCCACCTCAGAAGCGGAGCTCAATTCGCAAACGGAGAAAGGAAAACCTCGCGTTAAGAAGCTGATTAACAAGCACAACTGGGGATTCAAACCCAGAGCTGCTAGTTCTCCGCCACCCATGAGTACTTATGTCAAAAGACAGCATGATATGGCCTGTAAACCTGCAGCACACATACTACCACAGAAACAAATACCTAATGGCATTAGCAACGTTCCTTATAGACCTAGTATGATAATACCATCAAGGTTACAGCTCTCCTCGGATAGATCAGTGGTGTTTAAAGGAATACCGCGGTCGGTAGGGTTGTCGTCGATTGTTGCACAATGTAGCGGAGGTCCGTTAGAAAGAATTGACATCAAGACCGAACCTAGTACAGGTAAGACCACTGTGGAACTGCACTTCTTGCATCCAGCAAATTCAACCAGTTTCTTCAACTATGCTGCTTCTGGAAGATTCATCGTCAACGGGCAGTCTTTCTTGCCATATAGGAACCATTCGCATCACAACGTCAAATCACGATCAGTGTTGGAGGAAATGCTCTATAAGGGAGCAAGACGGTGCGTTTTACTGCGAATGTTGAATTCACCAGAATACTTAGAGTACAACAAGAAGAACGGATATAATGTGTCTTTAGGAATCACACTTGACTGGATAAAGAGGCATTTCGAAAAGCTAGGTCAGATAGTTTCTATTCAGCCCATGATTACTACAACTGTAACGATTGCAATTCAGTATGCAGATGTGAAATCAGCTATTCGCGCCAAAACAATGTTTGATGATCGACAAGACAGCTGGCTCAAGCTGTACCCACGTTGGACTTTGAAGTACGGTAAAGACCCTGTAGACCGGACATGCCCACCCCCTTTAGCATAAATAAGAAATAGAGTGCAATTCATACCCACCTCTCTGATCAGTCGCTTGAGATAAGATTGTTGCTAATGGAACATGCGTCTTGTTGTCTAGGCAACATCTCTCTTTTTTTTTTTTTTTTTTTTTTTTTTTTTTTTTTTTTTTTT